>OY759264.1:14325429-14360429 GCA_963662155.1 Lamellibrachia columna | reverse complement strand
TGGAAACAACATGGAACATATGCATGCACGCACGCATGCAAGCACGCACGCACATTCGTAAATCTGGGGTGTGTGATCTAGGTTTTCCTCATCATCTCACACACTTACAAGATGTGTTGACGACCGAAATTACTTCATTATTCCAATCCATGCATCAATTGTCAGATCCAGCGTGACGTCACAATCCTAATTACGACCAAGGAGCGAGCGACTTTGTCAATAGCCCGTGATAACGACGAATAGTCTTCGTATCAAGCTTCAACTTAGCAACCATCTTTACATATGCTCTGTTTCTGTTTCTGTTTCTTGATCGCCAAACCCCAACTGTGTATGTGTATCTCGCCAATTATCATCGTCGCCAGGTGGACTCCCGAGTACAACCGTACCCCTGGCAGATAACCCTGTTGAAACGTGGAACTTAGTGTTGCTGCGTTAACAAATGGGCTACGTCCCAACGACTTTCGGGCTTTTGATGTGTGGACAAGTGTGGATGATGTTACACGTTATGTTCTAGAAGTAACTAAACTTTAATTGGCAGTGGACCCTTCGTCGTTGGTCGGGAGGATAATTCATGGAGACGCTATTTGAAGTTTGGCGGGGCGCGTCTTGTTCCAAGAAAGTCGTTGACCACGACAGGAACTGGGACGAAGTACAAATGCTTCAGCCTACATTCACATATGGCGTGAGAACTAAAAGGTGGTACTACGAAAAAGCGTAGAATATGATAGGCTTTATTTATCTCGGTCCTATGTATGAGGCGCCGTAGCGGCCAAAAGGGTGACGAAACGGCAAAACCTATCGAGTCCTGCAAGACGGTCGAGTTCTGCAAGAACCGTCGAGTTCTGTCTGCGAGAGCCGTCGAGTTCTGCAAGAACCGTCGAGTCCTGCAAGAACCGTCGAGTTCTGCAAGACCCGCCGAGTTCTGCAAGAACCTTTGAGTTCTGCAAGAACCGTCGAGTTCTGCCAGATCCGCTGAGTTCTGCAAGAACCGTCGAGTTCTGCCGAGTTCTGCAAGAACCGTCGATTTTTGCAAGAACCGTCGAGTTCTGCAAGACCCGTCGAGTTCTGCAAGAGCTGTTGAATTCTGCCGAGTCCTGCAAGAACCGTTAAGTCTGGTTACCACTGAAAATAGCGCTGTAGGATGTTCAGTGACGTAATGCCGCAAAAAACATAATATACTACCCACATAAAAGTTACTGTGACAGAGTAATTGATATTTAGTATATTTTCATGAATCACTCACAAAATCATTCTCACAGAGGACAAGAATGGGAAAAAAATCCTGTAAATGCTACCAACGTAAATGTACTTAAAAGCTAAATTTACAATTACGACGACAATGCCACGAGATGGGCTGCAGAATACATAACGAATTCAGCGAAATTGAGCATTTCGTGTGAGTTGTGGCTTAGTGGTAGAGCGTTCGCTTTATGTTTGGAGCATCCCGGGTTCAATCCCTGGTAGGCCCGATTAAACGTTTTAGTTTTTGCAATGTAAGCCTTTTTTAAATAAATAATATATGTGATCCCTTATGAAAGTATCACCAATGATCATATTTTGAGGTTGCATACATTAAAACATTTAGAAACCTTTATTTCAGATGAAGAAGAATATTTTTTTTACCCATCATACACTTCACATAATAATAATAAAACCATGTTGATGGTCAAAGAAAAGATTTGAGTCTTGTAATTAAGATGACAATTGATAAACAATGCTCCTTGCACCGGCAATTGCTTGAATTAACACACAATAAACGTGTTGAAATAATGAAAAATAAGGTCATCGTTAGATCCCTGTCAATTTAAATAGGTGATAATATTTTCAATATACCGACTAGAATATGTTAAAAATCCAAACACAATAAACAATAGTGCTTATTATTGAAAAAATTGCTATTCATTTCCAAACAGGCTTGGTACACTTTCACTGATTATGGTTCTTATGAGTTCATTCTAATTGACATACTTGTTATAGTTCATCAACAAAGTTGGTATAAAATGTCATTTATGTCTTATATTTTTTAGAAATATTACTAATTATTGGTACTAAAAATGTGTTAATAAAAGAATATAAATTTTTTAGAATGGGTTTATTTATAAAATTGTCATGTTTTATTGCGCATCATATTATAATGAAATGTGGTATATTACTCATCATTCACCCTATATATGTTAGTAGTGTTTGATAGTTGTCAAAATGTATGCAAGTATTCGTAGCATACAATGATGAGATAGTGTAAGATGGTCATGTTTAAAAGCAATGTGTACCCCAGGGGTGGGAATGTCTTCATCCCAGTTGCGAACATAAGAATGTCACCAAATCTGACTGTACATTCATCATCTGAAATCTGAAATAAAGGTTTCTAAATGTTTTAACGTATGCACCAGTTGCACCTAACCTCAAAATATGATCATTGGGGATACTTTCATAAGGGATCACATATACTATTTATTTAAAAAAGTCATATATTGCAAAAACTATTTAAATTTGTTGATAAAATAGTTTCTAGCTGCACATCCTATTTGCTAACATCATAACCAGTTTAGTTGTTAAGTCGCTACTAAGCCACACTTAGAAATAATTACTACTACACGTTGTCAATCAGCGAAATTAAACAAAAGCGAATACTGCATTAAATATGATTGATAAAATAATAATAATAATAACATTAAACGAGCAAATGTTTAATTTTCCATTTATTGTCCTCTGTGAGAATGACGTTGTGAGTGATTCATGAAAATATAGTAAATATCAATTACTCTGTTATGGTAACTTTTAGTATGTGGGTAGTATATTATGTTTTTGCGGCATTACTTACAGGTTCTTGCTGGTCTTCTTCCGGCTATTAGGCTGTACTGCCTCTTATGCCAGCTCTCGCGTTTATCGTCAGTTCAGATTGAGCGCATGCGCCTGACGGTTTCCAGGATAGGGGTGGGGCAGTGTAATCTAGTTTGATTGGATGATTTTTTCCACAACTTGTCTATTTTCCTCTCAAAGGATTGTACTGATGAAGCCTCTACCACAGACTGTGGGAGGCTGTTCCATACATCTGTGCATCGGTGTATAAATGATTTATGTTTAATCGACATCTTTCTTTAAATATTTTTAGGTGGTGCCCTCTCGTATCTGATTCAATGTCCCTCAATTTCACAAAATTGGATGAGACAGCAGCATCATATTTCTCTGTTAGGATGTTGTATAGTTAAATCATGTCTCCTCTGAGGCGACGGTGTGCTAAAGTTGGTAATTTCAGTTTCCGTAAACGTTCTTTATACTCAATGTCTTTGAAACCAGGAATTAATTTGGTTGCTCTACGTTGAACATTTTTAAGAGATGTGATATGCTTCTTTAGGTGTGGAGACCATATTTGATTAGCATATTCGATATGTGGGCGGATAAGAGAGACTTAAAAATTGTAGAAAAACACTGCTCATCCATGTGTTCGTCTGCGAATAGGAATAGCTCATAGCTCTTAATAACTTCTGGTGAATCATTTATAAAGATCACAAATAGCGCAGGGCCAATCACTGAACCTTGTGGTATACCACTGGTGACCTCCTGCCAAGATGAGAATGAGTTGTTAACTCTAACGCGTTGACTTCTATGGGACAGCATAGCTGCAACCCAATATAGAATTTTTCCCTTTTTCCCATAAAGTCACAGTAAACTACATCTATACATCCACCATTTTCTAGTGTCTCGGTCCAGGAGTCAAGTACTTTTAGTAGGTGGAGAACTATGGAGCGACCCTTAATAAAACCAAATTGTTTGTCACTCAATAGGTCATTATCTTTCATGTGTTCAGTGACAGAGTCTCTGATTATTTGCTCTAATATTTCCCCTGCTATGCTGGTTAGACTGACTGGCCTGTAGTTATGCGCTTGACTTTTGTTGCTTTTCTTGTGAATTGCGGACACGTTTGCTGTTTTCCAGTCTGTGGGTAACACGCTTGTTGTCAGTGATGTGTTAAATATGACGGATAGTGGAGTACTGATACTGTTCGCCAATTCGTTTAGGACACGAGGATGTAGACCATCTGGTCCTGGTGATTTGAATGTCTTTAGTTTCTTTAACTTCGATGCCACTGTCGATGGGTTGATAGTACAAAGTTCGATTTTCTTGGAACATCTTATTGATTCCTCTGGAGTTTCGCCTTCTTGTTCTCTTGTAAATACTGTGGAGAAGTAGTCAGCCAGCACCGGTTTTTCCGAGTCAGACTTTGTCAGGTCATATTTGTCATGTTCACTTTTTATCAAGTTGGGTATTCCCATTCTTGTCGTCATTTTTGCCTGGGCATACTGCCAGAACTTCTTGGGATTCTGTTTTATTTGGTTAATGATATCCTTTTCATATTGCTTTTGTGCCTTTCTTGTCAGTCTCCTGACTTGATTTCGAAGTCGGCAAAATTCCTGGTAATTTTGAACATCTTTAGTTAGAAGGAATTTTTTCCACAATCTATTTTTCCTCTTGATTTTGGCGTGGGTTTTCACATCCAGTGGCACTAGGTACTTTATGGCTCTTTGTGATATTCTCTTCTTTGGAATGCATTGTTCTTCTGCTTGTCTAAGTTTAGACATAATGATATGATACCTGGATATCCCATTGGGCTTGGACATCTCCCTGGTGATTAGAAAATTCTGCCTCCCAGTCTATGGTAAGTCTTCCATTTTGGTGTAATCTCCTTTATCGTATTTATAAACAGTTTTGCTGATTGGTTAATAGGTTGGAGTGCAATTAAGAACCACCGTGTTAACAGAGTGGTCACTTTTACCTAGTCATGAGGCTGTCTCGATTGTTGAGATCGCTGTATCGTCATTTGTGAGGGCAAGGTCCAGGATCGATGGTTCTTTTGTACCTCTGCCTCTAGTGGGTTCTGTAATGTGTTGCATCAAGTTAACAGTCTGGAAGTTTTTCAAAAAATTTAAATTCCTTATCCTCAGTTCTTGTTTCTGTAGTTGATTTTGTTTCCCAATTAATCCTAGGGTAGTTGAAGTCTCCAAGTAGCAGAACATGGGAACACATTTTCTCATTTATTTTGTCAAGTAGTTTGTTAAGGTTGTCATTGTTCTCAGTGGTGCTGCCGGGGCTTCTATAAAAGGAGCCTATGAGAAGGGTATTTTTCCCTTTCAATTTCGAAGTGCAAAATTTTGCTTCATTGAAGTCAACGTCAAATTGGTGTACTTGAAACAGGAATGATTTGTGAATAAATAAAATCATCCCTCTACCTTTGCCCTCATCAATGTTCATTGCTTCATTAGAGTACCCTTCCAGGTTGTATTCCTGCATGGTCAGTTTTCTTTTATAATTTTTAGGCTTTACTTCTGATATTGCTGGAGTGGAGGAGTTGAATGGTTTTATACTCTGCATTTTAGTTCAGTTATTTTTTCTTTAGTTAGTACGTCAGCATTGGTAGACCATATGACTATTTCTCTTTAGTTAGTACGTCAGCATTGGTAGACCATATGACTATTTCTCTTTAGTTAGTACGTCAGCATTGGTAGACCATATGACTATTTCTCCAGTTCTGGCACTAGCAGTGCTCGAGTTTGGCTGGTTATTTCTCCCCTTTTCTTTACCTTGATGATTTGCCTTTCTCCTGGGCGTCCTCTTACTAGGTAGACAACATTTGTTGTCTGTTCCTGCTGTGTTTTTTCTCTTGCCTCCTTCTGCAGTAGTCGCTCCTTCTCTCTATCATCCCTGCTCATGACGTCACTGCACATCCTACAGCGCTATTTTCAGTGGTAAGGACTCGACGGATCTTGCAGAACTCGACGGTTCTCGCAGACAGAACTCGACGGTTCTTGCAGAACTCGACGGTTCTTGCAGAACTCGACGGTTCTTAGAGAACTCGACGGTTCTTGCAGGACTCGACAGGTGTTGCCGTTTCATCACCCTTTTGGTCGCTATGGCGCCTCATACCTGTGGTTAAGCGTATGCAGCGATAGGTTGTTTAATGGTGAAGTGTTCGCAAACGTGAGACCGTGGGACGTTACGGACAGTATTGCTCGGCGATAAATTGCAACAAAGTACTGAGAAAATGCAACAGTTACAACCGAGATAGCAAATATCTTAGTATTTATTGTGTTGAGTATCATAGATTATTTGGCATTTGAAACTAAAATGTACAACCAATGTGTTAAATGTTTTAATAGAACAATTAACTTCCACAATATACTGTATGTTGATTGGTGATATATTTTCAACTGAATGATATTATGTTTTGTATTGAAATGTGTTTTGTATACAAACATTAAAGGCCACATACCTGGTGTACAGTATTTATGGGGTACACAAATTCTTATTTTTTATGGTATATGAGGTACAATAGTAAGGCCGTAAATATGCACTTAATTCTCAGTCGTACAAGGGTTTTTATTAATTATAGTTATTGAAAAATAAAATAGTTCACTATATATTGCATGACAACAATACAATTTTTGATGGACACCCTTTATTCCTTTATAAAATACAGTTGATCTAGCATATATGGTTAAGTAAATACAATTCCACACGTTAAATCAAAGAGCAAGCCGTACAAGTAATGCGTAATATTGTATTACGTTGTCAGTTACACTTAGTATGTAGTTGATTATCCTTACGTTATGCGTCACCTAATTCCGTGGTAACCTGGTGTACTTTTTCAATTTCGTCCGAATTCGTGGGTCAGAGTTTATGCTGAACTAGCAACTATAATTGTTTATTTAGTGTAAATGTTTTAGATTTTTTGTGGGATACAATGTCGAAAGCTTTAGATAAGTCGAGGATAGCATGATCCACTTGGATCCTGTTACCAACTGTGACTTGCATGAGTACTGTTTTCTAAAATCATATTGGAAGATAGTTAGAACATTATATTCGTCAAGATGTTTTCGGACATAGGAACAGAAGATATGTAACATACATGCTACATATGTTATCCATATTAGCCTGTAGTTAGCTGCGTCATAGACATTGCCTTTCTTATACACACACAATACAATACAGTACGATATAATATAATATAATACGATATAAAACACTTTCCTCTTGCGCTATATTCATCGGGAGACCAGATAATCGTTTAGAAATTCCAGTTGTAAACAGTTGGTGTGGACGTAATGTCTGCCAATTCCAATTCCCTATTCACGATTATGCTTAATGATTCTGTCTTATTGCGCCTCTAAGCTCAGGTTCCCGAGGCGCCATAGAAGTTAACTACTACTATTATTATTATTAAGACCCGTTCACACGAGCGATTAGTTGTCCGAATGATTGAGCGATACAGTGTCGCCAAATCAATTAAAAGCACCTTTTCTTGAAAGCAGCAAGAAACGAAGCGTCCAACTGATTGTGTCGCCCGATCAATCGGACAACTAATTGCTTGTGTGAACCGGGCAACTGGCTTTTGATGTCAGAAAGTAGTTCCTTGACACCAAAAGCGTCAGCATGTAGTACACATTTGGATGGAAACGTTTGCCATGAATTTTAGTGTTGGTATGGCCATGTAACTGCCAATTTAGAATATTAACCTTTGTTGCACTGTCAATGCAACAAAGACGACCCCTGGAGCAAACTCGCTGGTGATTGAAGAGATGTGAGTTTTCATGGCATTCCCGTTTTCATTTACCGAGAGACGCATTGACAGTGTTTAAACTGATGAATATATGTGCATGGAGACTGGTAATTCGGACATCGAATGCCATGCAATACATAGAAATGGAATTGGCGTTCTGCCGGTCTCGAAACCGGTCACTGATTGACGTACCTGTTTGAAGAGGATACGACGAAGTGTCAGACAGCTATACTTCAGCTTGAAGGACCTGTTGTGGTTGCTAGGCAAAAGTTCAAATGAAGAATCTAACAATACTTCCAAGTTGAAGAAGTCTCTAGGTGAACGTTTGTGCTTGGGTCTTTGTAGATTGCTTTGATGAGCTTGATGAGCGTACTTGTGTCTGTATTCTGCATAGCCGGTGCCCTTAGCATATACTCTGTAAGCAGACATGTGTTGAAGAGTGTGTGTGTGTGTGTGTGTGTGTGTGTGTGTGTGTGTGTGTGTGTGTGTGTGTGTGTGTGTGTGTGTGTGTGTGTGTGTGTGTGTGTGTGTGTGTGTGTGTGTGTGTATGTGTGTGTGTATGCCTGTGTGGATGGGTGTGTGCCCATGTTGAGTAATGATTCGTGTGTGTTGTTGTGTTGTGTGTGTTGCTAGTGCGCCCAACTGCGCTATTGTTACTGGCTTCTTTGCAATGGAGACCATGGCTAGTAATATGTTGCAACATGCGTACAACAGAAAAAGTACTGGTACAAATTGTTTCGCAAGGTAGCAGTATGTTCATCAATAGTCTTAATCATGCGTAGTGTGATATCACGCGGATCCGTTGACAAGGTCAGAAAAGGCGCCATTTAAAAGAAGAAGAAAAACGGAATGTTGTTACGGTGGCTGGGGCGGCTGTTCTGTGCTTGTTATAAATTGGGTAGTTTCAGTAGAAATGCTTAAGATAGACTAACCATTTCTTCTGAAATTATAGTTGAAATAGCAAACAATATTCCTGATCAATAAAACGTAGAGTTTTAAAATATTTGGTGGCGTTTCATGATTTAGAAATAGCTGTTACAACTGGCGCCACATAGGTGTAAGTTAAAACACATCGGGACACCACATAAAACGTATAATTGAGTAAATGGATATTTGTGGTTTCGATCGGGTAACAATTCGAACAGCAATCCTTAGATACGCTCTTTTATGTTATTGCAACTAGCCACGGTCTCCCTACCTCTGTTGCAGTCCCCGAGCTATCGCCACTGCTGGCTCCTGTCGTCATCTTGTCACTACTTGTTTCGTCTACGACGTGCGATCCTGGCGACCAATGCCCTCGCTGGAACTGTCCGTGCAGTGGCGCCACTATGCGGCGACCACCTGTGCAGAAACGCTATCAGATGCTGTGGAGAAAGGTACACCATGGCCGAGAGATGACGCAACGTCTACTCACCAGAGTCGTAAGTGTAGAGCAAACACTGAATTAGGAACAATATAAAGAAGTGATTTGACAGTTGACCGTCTAACCAGCAATACAAAATTAAATTGCTTAGCACTTTAACACATTAGCCCTTTGGACCGCAACCGTTTTTTAAAAGACCAATCCGCAAAACAATCCGCAAGAGTGCGCCACTTGAATAGATACAACAAATGTTTTGAAAACAAGTCAAACATGCTTGACATTTTGTTGTTGCTTATTGGCTAATATAGCCGCAGCCAAATGTCATATTTTGTCATATCTCAACAATGATTTAGCTAGAATATGTTGTAGATCTTCATTAGTTATATTGCTGCACAAGACCATTCATGGCGTAGTAATATTAGACCTCAGCCTCCAACTGATGCCCTTGGGAGACACGGCAAACTAATTCAGAAGCTTTTCAGCTGCCCCTGGTCACTAAACAATTAATCCAGTTCAGCTTCCTACCCCGCACTATAGCCAACTGGAACAACTTGCCAGCCAACCCAGTTACAGCGCCAAGCTTGGATATCTTCAGACAGAGGATCTCCAACTTGCAACATTAATACATACTAGCTTACACGCCAAGTCCATGGAACAAAAGGGGTGAAACCGTATTTGATTTTCTAATAGGTCGTCATTATAACATTCGTTTCTTGGGTTTCCTGCAATTTTTTCCTACGACTTTCTTCAACAGTTCACAGCACATTTATCCTCTACTAATATATGTTGTGTGTGATTCGATAAAATCACACACTATTCACCCAAAGGAGTGAATGTCCGCCCAGTCTGGTGAATGATTTAGAAATGGAACGTTGCCATCAAATCAAAGATCTATCCGATGTGAGAATACTAAAAACACAATTCACTGATTAAACTGCCACAAAGTTATTTAGTAGTAGTTGTCGTTTGTAGTTATTTTCTACCTGTCGGACAAAGATGGAAACTAGGCGAATTGAGTGTTAAACCACTATGTGGCTTTTGTTGGCTACATTTACGATCCATCCATCCATCCATTACAGAAAGAGTCCATAGGATAGTGGTGATTGCACGTTATGGATGAATATCTGAGTGAATGTTTATCATCGTCCATGGGTATATTAGAGGCGACTAGTCCCCGGAGGCGAACGAACATAGAAAGAGGCGCGTGGATATATATATATATATATATATATATATATATATATATATATATATATATATACTTTTCTCTTACAAAACATTAGCACGTGTGCACACAAACACACCAAGATTATAAGCCTTGAACAGACAGAAAACTTGAAGAAGAAGAACTACAAACATCTGAAGTATATGCCCCCCTTCGAACACCCGGGTAGCGCAGTCACATCGCACGACGTAATCGATTGCTATGTAAGATGTTACGTCACGCATATATCAAGTGAGATATTATATATATATATCGTTTCAGGAAACTGAACGTTTCCGGGGGAATCAGGATCATAGTTCGTCGTTGCAATACTGCACGGATCTGAGAGACCCATCGTGCATGGAGGCACATCTGGAGCCACTATGTTCTCTAGACGGACTCCCAATCATTGGTGCGATCGAAGCATCGAAAACGGCCTTAAATGAAAAGAATGTAAGTATAGAGTATCGTGGCTGTTTGTTTTACACGATTACTCGTATTACTGTTGTTTTTATAGCTAAAATGGACACCCTGGACAAATCGCAGCTACAGATATTTAGCGGCTGCCACTGTGTTCGTAAATATGGGCGATTTAGAATAAATGGCACACGTTGGTGCAAGCAAAATTTCATGAATGCACATCAGAAGACCACAAAAGTAAAACGTCCAGAGTCTTCAATTTTGAACTAGAACAATTGAAAAAATAGGTGTGATTGCACTCTGATCGTTTTACTTATTTTCCGTCCATTGTCCATTACTTTAAGTGTATCATTATGCAGTGAAACAACTAATCTATATGCCTACAATGTGCTTCTTTATATACATAAAACGAATATGGCGAGGAAATATATACTTGGGCTAGTGTTCGCCAGGACCGTGATCGTTCTAGCTTTGCTCGCCAGGACCGTGATCGTTCTACCTTTGCTCGCCAGGACACTGGTCGTTTTAACGTTGAGCACCATCTATTACTATCACTATTATAGTGATAGTTCGTTGTTCCACCAGATATGTTCATGGAACCTGCGTTACTAATATGGCTACCTGGTGGCAGCATTAACTATTGTTGTTTTGAAATGTGACCGGTTTATCTTTGTGGTTCTTCTTTAGTTAACTATTAAAATCTATATAATATGCTGTCATTAACACATGTCTTTGTCCCACTTCAGTTCATGTTCGTATTAAATCCTGCTCAACAATATCATGATGCAAGTTGTCCAGCAAAAACAGTGTTGTTAAAATGTCAATAAATCAATTACTAAACTTTATGGTATGTTGCCAATGTGCGTGTTGCCAAGTGTGGTGCCAATTTGAGTTGTAGCTATAGCAAATAGTCGATTTGTATTTAATGGTGCATTTTCGGAAACAAATAAGTTATCATTTCCTCTCCAAAAATACTCCCCATATATAATGATAATGCGTTCCTACTCATAAAAATGTTGTAATGAAATATATAAATAAATCTCGTTAGTCCGGACACCTTGGCCACCAGTGCTTGAGCCCGGATGAAACAGTTTTCCACATACATGATTCTTATAATTACGGGGTATGTGCTATTATTGTTTGGAAATTGCGTTCTCGTGAATATATGTCCGGATGATGAGGTTGCCGGATTATCGGTGTCCGGATTAACGAGTTTCCACTGTAAATCATGTTGTTTGTCTCGGTCAGGCTGACGAAGTGATCAAGAACGTGCGGGCGTTACTGGTCAGTCTAGCGGTGTTCGTGGAACAAGCACGATTGGACGAGGAACGTCACGTGCACGACCAACGCCACTCGCTTCGAGACGATATACGCCACCTAGAGGAAGAAGGCATCTACAACATTCTGTGTGCACTACAGGCATGTTACTTGCATTTTAGTCAGGTCTCGTCTTGTTTGCTTATTTGGTGTATATTTTGGTCGAAGGTTGTATAGCAAATCAAACAGGAAGGGTGATTGAACCTGGTAGTAAGAACCCACTGTTAGATTGTAGATTGGTTCGTTTTAGATCCAAATATGTTGCCATGCATAATTGATTGCTTATGACAAAGAGTTGTATACTGATTCGCAATTGCGTAATATTTTTTTACTTACTATTATATATTTCGTCACGAAACAAATGTTAAAAGGCGAACATGCAAGTGTGTAAGTATTTATAAAATATACACATACATATATACGTAGGCGTACCGGTCGAAAGGGCATATAATATGTACGGCCCTTTCACCTCACACGTGTCGCAGCGCCGTTTGGCGAACGCTTATTGAACACCGTTCGTCCAAACCATAATAATCTAAACTAATGTCAGTGGTGGAATATAACGAAGTTCAGTTACTTCGTTACAGTACTTAAGTAGAAGTAGATTATTTTAACCTGTATTTGAAGCAAATTACATCTTGCAGAAATTACTTATACTAAAGTACATTTTATGTGTATTTTTTACTTGCTACTTAATTTTTTTGAGTTACGTTTTAGTGCAGGTGGACTGATTTTCATGAACATGCATCAACTGTACATAAAAGGTACAATTAGCTGTTTATCCTTATATGTGATAGCTCTCCTAATTAGCTCTAGAATTTGATTACCTTTTGAAGCAGCAACCCCTAATTGCTCTGAAACTTTCATGTCAGCACTAAATGTTACTCTTAAGTCCTTTCTGTTGTGATTCTACTTAGTATAGCATCCCCTATTTTATATTGTTGGTCCATGTGTATGCATTTACATTTTGAATTAAATAACATTTGCCATGTTCTGACCATTTAACCAATTTGTCTAAATCATCATGTACATTTGTTTTATCTGTATTATTTGTAATCTTTCTGAATACTTTTGTGTCACCTGCAAATTTCAGTAATTGGCTACTATGTCAACATCCAAATCAATTATATAAAAAATATTAAAAATAGCATATGTACTAATACTGACCCCTGCGGTACTCTACTCATAACAGATTTCCAGATTGAAATCTCACCATCTACTATTACTCTCTGTCTTCTATGTGTAAGCCAGTTTTCTATCCAGTTGATTGCATCATTACCTATACCATGGGCTTTTAGCTTAAGTAACAATCTTTTATGCGGCACAAAGTTTCAAAAACTGAAAATGTAAGTATCATCCACAGGTGGCCCATCATCTACTCACTTTGTAATTTCTTCAAAAAAAACATTGAATTCGCTAGACACGACCTTGCTTTTAGGAACCAATGTTGAGATGTATTTATTAATTTATGTTTTACAAGGAATTCCACCATGTGGTCTCTAATTAATGTTTCTAGTAATTTGCCTACAATTTATGTTAAACTCACTTGTATGTAAATGTCTGGCTTATTCCTCGGTACCTTCTTAAATACCTTGACTTTCTTCACCTTCCCTAAGACAATCAAGGCTGGGCGGTCACGTAAATTTTACACAACATTCAATCGTCTAGTTCCCCCAGCCAATTATCTTGTCTACACAAGAATATCTGAGCAGGCCCTACTTGCTGGCTGCTCATTCACTGATGATCACTTATATGGACCTGGGTTCCAGCACAAAACTGATTGCCTTTAGCATCTATGTCAGTCATAGGATCATTGCAGCTGTGTTTGAACAGAATCCAGCAGCTTATACCAACTGTTGGTCCAGTTTGTGAACACGAGTACCCGCGAACAGAGCTTTCCTATTGACTGCTGAGCACATATCAGAGTGAATATTGTAAGAAAGACACCAACAAAATAAATCATAGATAATTGCTTGAATAAGGATCGAGTTACTGTTGCGAACTATTCTACTACTGAATAAACGCAACATACATACATATACATATACATATACATATACATATACATATACATATACATAATTATACATATACATATACATACTTCAAAATGTTTAATTGACAGAAAATATTTCTGATAAAAAAAATACAATATTAATTGCAATGGTAATAGTTTAACATGTAATAATAATACATTAATTGCTTTCGGCATGTAATATTAATATAAAGGAAACAAGTAATTGCAATATAATAATATATTACATTGTAATGCGTCTGACCCAAGGCCTGTCTGATAGCAATAACACTTTGATCTGCATTAAATTGTAGTGAAATTATGTGATTTGTGTCCTTATTGATAAACTTGTAATGTATACTTGGCGTACACCGATACCTTTGTTTTTTGGAAAGTATTTTATGGAAAGTACTTTTTTATTTTTACCTAAATACATTTTTGCAGGGATACTTTTACTTAAGTACTTGTTTGGGGATTAGTTTTACCTTTACTTGAGTACTGTTCTGCAGTACTTGTTCCAGCACTTATTAACGTGACATCTCGCGGTATACAGGTGGACTTCTCGCAGCGTGACATCTCATGGCGTGCTCACCAGGGGCCTGACGTCATGTATCCGCAGTGTCGTCTGCTCCCGAACCAAGCTTCCGTCGACAACCGCAACTACATGGTGTTCTATACACTCGAGAAACTTCTGCGCAACATCGCCAGCCAATTCTGGTTGTTGGCGCGTGGAGACCAGTGACCAGCACGTGACCAAGTCACCAACGACCAACACTGACTAACGACAACAACATCGGAGTGGCCTTCTTGTACTGTTAGGGTTGAATAATGTAAGGGTGTCAGAAAATATCGTTGCGCCGCTGTGGGAAAAAAAATACATGAGGGTTATGGATGTCTTGGCGATCATTACTTTCGTTGTTAAATTTCCTTCCGTCTAGTTTTCGATATCAGACTGATAGCAGTGATTGCTATGCCAGTTTTGGGGTACATTTCAACTGAACTCCAAAGGAAAGGGAATGTGGGCTCTACCATGCATCAGTGAAGTCAAACTTGTTGTGCCTCCAAACATATCTTCAAAATATTTGTCTGTCGCATCCCAAACCAGACAGAAACGTCAACGAGAACCAATGGGTGTACATGTATGATGTTTAGCAAGATTTAGCAAGATTGCCATCCAAGGCAAAGGCCCATATGGCAAGTGGACAAGGAAGCCATTGGTTTATCGAGAGTCCAACATTATTTCATGTATGTGTAACCCACCTTCCTGAGGTATGTGTCAAACTTGTTTTTAAACATATTCACGCTGCCAGTAGTTACACGATCTGTATATAATTCGTTCCATTCATTTATTGTTCTCTGTGAGAACGAGTACTTCCTAGCACCCAATATACACTGATCCCTAATGTTACCTCATGTCCTATAGTTCTACTATCTTTCGTGAGTGAGAAAAAAATACTTATATAATTTTTTTCATACCAATTCAATATTTTTAAAAATCAATTTGATCTCCTCTTAACCTCCTTGTCTCTAGGGTTGTTACATCACATTCTACTTCCGTAGCTAAGATCTCTCAGTATTTAAATAATTTTAGTTGCTCTCCTCTGTTTTCGTTCAAGCGTATCTATATCTTTCTTACGATATGGTCTCCAAGCTTGTATACAGTATTATAAATGAGGCCTAATTATTGCTTTATGTAGAGGTATGACTAGCTCTTTTTCCTCACCTTTTCCATAGATGTTATATTTCTCCTAATAAACCCAAGAATTTGATAACCCTTTGAAGCTGTAATACCCCATTGTTCTGAAACTTCTATATCAGCACTTTTTATTACTCCTAAATCCTTTTCTTTTACAGTAGTACCAAGAACAGTATCTCCCAATTCATAGTTTACATCAAAGGTTCAGTGTCATGCGTGTAGGAATTTACCTTTCCCAAAATTGAATAACATCTGCCATTTTCAGACCATTTAACTAATTTATCTATATCGTTTTGTAAATGTTGTTTATCACCATCATTGTTAACCTTTCTAAACATGTGTGTGTCATCTGCAAATTTCAGTGCATTGCTTGTTATATCATCAACCAAGTCACTGATATAATATTATATTAAGAGTAATACAGGTCCTAATACTGATCCTTGTGGTACCCCACTCAAAATTGATTTCCAGTTTGAAAAATCCGCTTCTACTACAACACGCTGTCTTCTTTCAGTATATATGCAAGCCTGATAGCAGAATTGTTGTGACAGTTCAAAGCATACAAATAAAGCCATTTGTCTATCCAGTCGATTATGTCATCCCGATACCATGGGCTTTTAATTTAAGTAGAAATCTTTAATGTGGCACTTTGTCGAAAGCTTTCTCAAAATTAAAGTAGATAATATGTTCTTGTGATCCCTCATCTATCCATTTTGTGATTTCGTCCAAAAAAACATATTTGGTAAGCTTGACCTCACTTTTAGGAATCTATGCTGAGATGGATTCAATACGTTATGCATAACAAGGAAGTCCACCATATAGTGTTTTATTAACCTTTCTAATAATTTGCAAATCACTGATGTTAAACGAACTGGTCTGTATTTGTTTGACTTATTTCTCGAACTCTGTTTAAATAATGGTATGATGTTTGCTTCTTTTCATTCGAAAGGAACCACACCCTATTTTAATGACAAGCTAAACACTCTTGGAAGTTGTATACTAACTTGTTCTACTGTTTCCATTAGAAGTTTTGGCGTAATTCAATCCATTCCAGGCGATTTATTATCTTGCATTGCCTTTATGTTCTGGAGTTATAATTAACTGTCCTAAATAATCCGATTTAGCGTCCTGAAATTTAGCATCTGGAACTGGTCCAACTTTGTCTCGTACGTTTTGTTTATTCCTGACATAGGCGTATAAAGTCTTGCTCTCATTTGTTATGTTACATGCTAATTTTTTTTCATAGCTTATCTTACTATATTGTCTAATTTCTGTCGTAACTGCATTAAGTGCCTTTTTGTAATTTGTGTAGTGTCCATCCTTTCTGGTTCGACTATAAATCCACCACATAGTTTGCTTGTACGCTATTTTTTTAATAGCTTCTTTTGACAAGTGTTTCTTTCTAGGCCGCTTTCCTTGTTTTTTCAAGGGAACACACTTTTCAATGATACTCTCAATTTCATATTTTAGAATGTTCCATCATTCAATTGTTGTTTTATTCACCAGCATGTTATTCCAATCTAGCTTTGCCAAATATTCTCTCATATCTTTATATTTACCTTTGTGGAAGTTTCTCCTGTATTTTTTATTTTTACTTTCCGTTTTTAGTTTGGTGCCAAAATGTATTTGAATATGATCACTGTTGACCACTGGTTAATGAATTTTGACAATGTCCATTAATTAATTTTTTGAAGACAAAACAATATCTAATACATTCTCCCTTGTTGGTTCTAGCAGGTGTTGAGTAAAGAAGCTATCTTGTATTAAAATATAGACTGTTTGTCCTCACCCCATGTTCTCTCTAAAGATTTTCATTGTATGTGTCCGTGGTTAAACTCTCTATGATACATTCCCCTTTACTCACTTCCTGTGTAGCGTTTTGTATTTTTGTGTTATCCTCTTCGTTTATACTTGGACTTCGGTAAACCAATCCGATACTTAATGTTGAATTTCCTGTATCTGTATTGCACCAAAGAGCTTCATCACAATGCGCTTCAGTTTCTAATTGTATTTCGTAAGCCTGAATATATTCTTTAAAATATAAAATAACTCCCGCTCCCCTTCTTCCTATTCGATCTCTCCTAAACATTGTGTATCATACCAGTATTTCAGCATCTGACATGTCTTTTTTGGCCCATGATTCGGTTATACCAATTATGTGATGGTATTGTTCTTATTTACTATGCTCCTTGCATTTAAACACACGCGGAAGTATCTATTAAGGGCTGCGATTCTAGTTCATTTGTTATCAAGAATAATATTATGTTTGATGCTACCCATGCCACTGTTGACTGCTGCTGAGGGTTCATCCACAAACACTGCTGCACCCTTTCCACTCAGATGACGCCCATCCCTCATGTGCATATCAGCCCTCCAACAAAGCATCCCCACAAATCCAATTTACTCTTCCCTATATAGCTGCCGCACTAGGGTGTTAATTGCCATCCTCCGGCAATTTCGATAACCATCTTGTGTAAAATAACGTTGAGCTAGGGCAGCAAAAAATAGTAGGGTCACGGCTGGTTACATTGATCACAGCACTTGCGCAGTAAGCACGCACATCGCGTAGTAGTTTCTTGTTATATCAAGAAACTAGTTACCTTGCTTTTTCTGATTAGTTTCTTGATATAACAAGACATTTTTTTATAACTAGTTTCTTGATATAACAAGATAATGTTCTTGTTATAACAAGATAATGTTCTTGTTATAACAATAAACCCTTTTATAACTAGTTTCTTGTTATAACAAGATATGTAACTAGTTTCTTGACACAACAAGAAACTGACTTGTTATAACAAGATAACGTTATTGTTATATCAAGAAACTAGATACCTATGTTGTTATGACAAGAAACTAGTTCTCACACAAGACATATTTTACGATTTGCACCATGCCCTTTCTACGCTTCCGTAACCGCCCACAACGTTGACGTCACTGTAATATGAACAAAATAACACCACATTGGAGAAACATTACCTATGAACAGAAAGAACGGATGTAGGCCGTGTAATTACACATCCTCATTAATATTCCACGTGGAGCCATCACAATTAAGCCACCACTTATGTGGAAATGATATCCGGCGTAGTTTCCGACGCGTCAATGCCGAGTACACAATTAATGGTTGAATGGCAAAGTTAAATACGGGATCATAACAAGATCTTGATTTAGCTAGCGTTACTATTGTTGGCATTGGGTACTGGTCAGTAGGAACTAATGTTAATCATGACATTGTTATCTCTACGGCGGTTATTGCGATTAAGTCATAACAGAAGACGTGTAGAAACTGACATCAGCAACCTATAACCTATAACCTATAACCTATAACCTATAACCTATTACATTTTATTTATGCACTGTTTTCGCTGTCTTATGGTATAACCACCAACAACACTACCCTAAGCCAACCTTTATTTTCGCAAACTATAAAAGTAGGCCCGCCGAGATCCTCGAATAAGGAAACTCGGCAACTTCGGAAATGAATTTGTAGATCGTAGGCCTCTTTAGTCCGGGACGGAACTAATCTGTCCACTGCTGTTTACTGTCACTAGCAGACTGCCGTGTGGCCGCACAATATTCTGTTTACTAGCAGACTGTCGTGTGGCCGCACAATATTCTGCTAGTTACCGATGTAGCGACAAAGTATAATCGTATAGTAATCATAATAATGATAACAGTAGCCATAATGATAATGTTAACAAGAGCAATAATACATCCGTTTTAGTCATAGCGTGTTTAACATCATAACTAGTTTACATATATTTGAACATAAAATAATCCTATAAGTCTAAACTATACTAAAGGAGTGATTAAAATCGGCACTGTCATCAGTGGCCATAGTGGCCATAACAATAGCTATGTCATCAACACAACAAGTGTTGCGTTGAACAAATGACTAATCAAATCAAAAATGATTTAAGTAGGATGAACACCTTCAAAGCATGGTTGTGTGCAGCGAGGTGCACACCTACACGAGAACAGAACACATACAAAAATACAAACGCGTGTATAAATGCCAGTAAACCCATTTAACGAACCAGCTTTAACATTAAAGGTCGACGTGTTGCTAATTTGTGGCGCCGCCTGTCGGTGTCCTTATTAGCTTTTGCAGTTTGCAGCACCAGCCCTATGTATGCATTCATCTCATCGTTTCTAATTGTCCCGGTGGTTCTGTGCATTCCATTTTGTGTACGCCCAGTTGATATATATATGTTCTCCCTCAAAATACAATTCAATAGAATAAGGACATTTATATTGCATTAAAGTCCTCAGGAAACCCAAGCCGAACAGGGTTAGGCAATTTCTAATTGGTGAGCAATTCCAGTCGTGAACAAATGGATCGGTACGTTTAGGAGCTATGTACGATAAGCGAGTCGGAGTATTTATTGTCATTTCCATGTTCCGAACCACCTCTATATTATAATCATCCCCTCTCTGGCTCATCACATGACCATACCATTTCAGTTATTCATGTTGATCACTTTTAAAATTGGGGTGATTCAGGTGATGCTGCTTCGTGATAACTGAATTGATCATTTAGGATTGAGACTGATACATAAATTTATTATGCTTAAAAAGAAACATTGTAATAGCGCTTAAAACGTATAGCACTGTGCCGTCGTGACGTCATGATATTCTTTTTCGAGCATTCGGAAATTAACCTCGCACCACTACCGAAAGCTGCCAGATATTTAGTTTTACAGCTCAGTGAACTGAAGCGCGGTAGACAGGCAGAAATTGGCTGTTTGTCTAAAGATAGCACCCAGCATCGAAGGCAGGTCTTCCGCGTGAGAAGGTCAAGGCTTAATCACTACATCTGTGAATAGGCCATGGCGCGTTGGTAAAATTCAGGCCTTCCAAGTAGGGCAATCGTTAATAAAGTCATGGGAGCCCAGCTGGATTATATCCAGTCGTAACGTCTCTGAACATTTTTCCAGTACAAACAATAATATCGCTGCACAATGTGTCACATCCGTAGATAGTGTCACCAAACAAATTGTCACGAGACAACATGTATTTATCGTGAGATGATTTCATGAGTTCCTACATTTCATGAGTTCCTACACACTCCCGTATCTGTGATTATCTACCAGTTCGTAGCTCTACCAGTAACTAGAGGTTCACAACTAGGATTGAAACATGGTTTTAGTAGTAAATTGGGTAAATGTAATTTGAAATTAATTATCTTATTCTGTCATGTAACGTGGCAGTTGACAGAATACACCATATCGCTAGAAGCAGATGTTATAGGGGGATAAACTATGTCTGATGAATAGGTCATCAGCGGGGAATTATTGGTATTACAATACAGCAAAATGCTACTGTCTTCGACTGACTTGACGTGCTTGACATAAAGGCGTAGGCCACATTGACGCCTCGTTGTCCTCCGGGAAGTTGCACCCCTCCATTCTGTTCTATTTATGGCATGCCGCTCTTCTCTCGTTAAGCCATTATTGCAACATGGGATTGATTGTGTCATCAGGCCTTGCACACTGCCGCTCACTAACGACAACTCAATTGTGGAAGAAAACGTTGCGTTGTCACGCCGACCAACAATGTGATTACGTAAACGAACGTAATTATATATGACACATATGGCATTTCTCCTGAACAAAAAGACAACTACGCCGGTAAGGTAGCGTCGTTTGTCCAGAAAGTATCTAGGATTAAGCAAATACGAACAGTCTGTGTTATATAACATAAAACGTTACCAGTGCCGCACAAATTTATGACGATAATTGTTTTTTTATTTGTTTTTTGGCATACTGCAGACGTGCCCGAAACACTGGAATCTTCTGTGTCTGATGAATTCAGGGGTGAAAGTGATCTCTCTGGTCTGGATATTTTACAACGTGTCTGCTCTGGTAACACCTACGATAGCCCGCAGGCAACTTGTGCAATATCATAAACACAAAGAGAAACCCGTATTTTCACTGTATACCCTCTTATCGCAATGGACGAGCAGTCAACATGATGGTCTTGCGAGAAACTGTTGCATGTTGAAGGACAGTTGAATGTCAGTCTACATTAGAAGTGTACACGAATCCGTACACGACAACTTGCAAGTACCAGTTGCATCTGTGCTACAGAGGTTGTGAAAACTGTTAACGCGCAACCACGTAATGAATAACACTCTTTCGCCTCTTGCGTTAGAAAGTGCAAATTTGCAAAATATAAAACAAATACATTATGTATCCACCGATGAGAAATATACATATATTATAGGTGCCACCGGGTCGTATTCAAAAACGCCTTGCTCAAAGCGCACAAATCCGCAATGAATATCTTCTCTGCCCGTAAGACCATCAAATATCAAACATTTCGCAAGACGTACGGGTAAATCGTAGCAGTTGGCACCTATGTCTATAAACCAGCTCAGAACTAATACATTATTGCCCTCGTTCATAGACGCTGCTCTAACTAGAAACAAACTTGCTATATTATAATAACAATGTACCTATCCATAGATGCGGCTTTAACTAGAACATAGCCATAGTTGCATTTTCTCCACGAACAACGCCGTGTAACTTCTGTTAGTGTATTATAAAACCTACGATGGCCTACCATTATTTACAATGAACGAAATATAATGGCCGCTCTCTGGTGGGCTATCTGTGTCTCGCCCACGACGCGCATACAATTATTAGTTCCGCCTTTGGTGGACCCCACTGAAGCCAAACTGCTACAAAGCTTTTCATCAGCCAGAGACAGAGTGAGCATCACGGACCATTAATTAAAGTCGATCCCACTGGCACGCAGGATATACTTCCGTTCGCGTTAGTCGGATACCTGGTTCCGGACCGTTGAAAGGACAATAGGATAGCATCAACAATACGCGCGTGGGTAGGGCGTTCATTAACATGACGTAGATATAGACGTATCCAATTGTGTGTAAAACAATAGTCACCACTTTAACCAGATTAAACAGGATTGTCACCCAAAGCACAAACATCAGATGGCAAGTGGACAAGGAAGCCATGGGTTTATCGAGAGTCCAACAATTGTTATCTGTGTAACCCGCCCTTCTATATTATATGTTTTTGTTAAAGGGAATAACAACGAGGCACCAGCTAAAATACTTTTCCTGTGTGTAGCAAAGCGCGCGTAAAATTCGAAATTTATGACATGAGCGATCACGCGGTTTTGTGACGTCAATGATGACATGCGTTTATAGTCAGTCAGTGATTTATATGCATTGCTTCAGCGTATTTTCACTGGCGTTACTATGGCGAGTAATGGCGATGTCAATTTTCCAGAATAAAAAGTATAATGTAGCGATTTCGAAACGCTAGTGGCAAGTGATACCGCAGAATCATCTTCGAAGTCGGCTGTTTCGGGGCAGTTTAGCGATGCCAGTAGCCTTTGACTTCGAACTTATTTACTTTTTGAACGAAACATGAAAACGACCACATAGAGCTGTCAAACTTCTCCTCACATATCTACCATACGCATGCACATGTTATGTGGTCAAACATTACTCTTACTTCCAAATGAAGATCAAAATAAACAAAAACACTTGTCATCTTCTATGCCTAGCTTCGCGGGGCTAGGCGTACAAGATTTCGCTAGTTTTTGTTATTGCAACGTTTTATCGTTATACGGAAGTAAGAGTAATGTTTGCCACGTGACATGTGTATATGCATGATAAATATATGAGGAGACGTTTGGCGGCTCTATGTGGTCGTTTTCTTGGTTATATCAGAAAGTAAACATCGCAATAGCAGGAGTAGCACTGATGGGTGGTGGTGATTTCGGCCTTTGGAGAATTCGGCCCAACTGCCATGTTGTTTAGGTTTGGTGATTTCGATGGCTGATGTGACACACAAGATCTACTCAGTTCTAGCTAGTAATGGATTAGCCTTCACTTTAAGGGTTTGTTATTACTGAACTTGTCTTCAAACGGATGCTGAGTTTAACTAGATACATTTGAAGTACACTGCTTTGACTGTTTCGTACAGGTGCAGATGTGAATAAAAGACCATGCATCACATTTAAAATGATCTGACAAAAAAACTGTAAAGACCACATGCAGGTGGCTCCAGTGTAGTCACAATACATTAATTGTTTATCGCTGTGATTGCTCTGTGTTTGATTTAATAAAAAATCTGGGAAGAATTTACCCTGATGAGGGGAAATGCTAGAAAATCTTAAATATAGAAACAAGATATTATGAGAATTGTAATTTAATGTCTTTAAATTATTCAACTGTATATTATATTATATTATAGTTTTTTTGCAATATATTATATGATATGAATTTTAAGGATACAACGAATTGTATAAGTTCTAATGATCATCTCGTTGACTGCGTGTTAAAATGGAAAAAAATAGCGCTATATTTTATGCGAAAGGAAGCGAAAGCTATAAAAGCAATTACAACGTAACAATTTCGGGTTAATGTGGAACAAAATTAATTAACAGATGAAAGAATAAATAGTATGCTTTATTCACAGTAAGACACACACTAAACTTCATGTGTTCGTTACACAATCGTTTTAGCTGAGATCACTATGCTCGTTGTGCTCTGAGGCCGAAGTTACCAAATTTGCGGGCCGAACTCTCCAAAAAATGGCAAATTCACCGTTAGCCGACATCACATGTGTCCGCGCTGACAGCTCGGTGATAGTTCGCTTCGATCCTAGACGGGTCGTGGTCGTCGACGTTCTATGGATTAGTGGCATCAACATAGCTTCCACTACTGGGAACAATTTGGGCACATCATCCTCTTTTAAAGACATTTTAGCACCCGGATAACCCAGGGCTGCCATAACCCATAGTCCGGATCGCAGTAGAAACAAGTTTTCTCGAAGCAAGCAAAGCCGGCTGTGCTTCGTCTGTTTGATGTTTGCTTTTTAAAAACCAAGTTGGTTCCGTAGGGAACTTAAACCAACTACATGTTACATTATTCTTACTACTTTTTGCATTACAATCAAATGCCGCACAATGAACCATTCTGACGCTTAATCTAATTCTAATGGATTTTTTGCGTGTTGTGGAGATGGAAATACAAGATGTAATAAAATATGATTTCAAGCAAACATTGTTTTTATTTCTTTTAAACATATTCATGCTGCTGGCCTTTACACAATCTGTAGATAATTTGTTCCAATCGCTTGAGGTCCTCTTTGCGAATTAATGCTCTCTGATATTCTTTGTACAATGCATCTTCTTGCCTAATTTATGTGTCGTTATCGCGCACCATCCATAACGGAAAGTAAACACTCAACCTTCGTATGACGTTTGTTTCCCTAGTACTGTAACTGTAATTGCAAAAATAGCATAATGTTTGAAAAATGTAAGTTCTTATATAGCGCGGTATATTTTGAACCGCTCAAAGCGCTTTACACTTCACCTTCCAACACCAACTCGACTTCTATGAGAAGCATTCAGCCACGCCGCAATTATTGTGCGAAGACTATTACGTCACATATGACCACCACTGTCTATAGCGATGTACGCATTTCTAAGCTGAATAAACCGGGTAACTTGGAATGAATATCATTAGGTATTTGAGATTTTACTTAACAAACATGAATATCATCATGTATTTGATACTTTACTTAACAAACATGAATATCATCATGTATTTGAGACTTTACTTAACAAACATGAATATCATCAGGTATTTGAGACTTTACTTAACAAACATGAATATCATCAGGTATTTGAGACTTTACTTAACAAACATGAATATCATCAGGTATTTGAGACTTTACTTAACAAACATGAACCTTTCAACTCTAAATGTATACCACAAAATGCACCGTCTGCGTGGGTGACTCTCTAGATCGTGTAAGGCGTCGTTGTTATCTCGAACCACGCAAACGACGATATCCTTTGGACATGCGATGTTATTCACATTGCTGCTGCTTCTACGTTGTATAAATAGATAACGTAGGGTTATCACACAACTATGGTCTCGAATAACTAAGAAAAAACCCACGTCAGCTGTGGAACTGCATACATGAAATTCTACACAGAATGTCTGCTGCGTATCTACCTAATCCTGTTACATATACAAACTATCACGTGTGCAGTATTCTTTAAAAACAAATGTTTTATGCACTTTCAAATTATGATGTTGCGAAATATGTTTGTATATCGTATAAGAGAATTCAACATGAAAAGAGTCTTTAAAGTTGCCGTCTCCCGGAAAATGCCGAGCGATACCGGAATACCATTTGTTCTTGCCGTGTGACGTCCTCTTTGAAAGATACACCGCGCTAAGGTACATCGAACGGCATCGTAATTATTTAGTTCTGGTACACTGTTTGTTCCATGAGTTAAAACAAATGTCGGAATTAAGTCTTTCTCCAATGCCGCACCAGACCTGTGGAACTCATCTCTGTTAGTGAGAAGTCAGCAGGAAGCATAACACTTCGGTGTTATCTGAATACCCACCGCTTATATTTATCGTATTCTCTCAGCTCATCAACGTACTCAACCACCAGTTGACAATTTGGAAATGTAAACCGATTTAGACTGGCTAACCCGTTCTCGAGGATGTTGATGCAATATCAGTTTTTATTGGATTGTGTTACTGTATGTTCCTGTAATATGAACTCGTGCCAGGCGATATAACCTGTTTTATTGGATTGTGTTACTGTATGTTCCTGTTATATGAACTCGTGCCAGGCGATATAACCTGTTTTATTGGATTGTGTTACTGTATGTTCCTGTTATATGAACTCGTACCAGGGGATATAACCTGTTTTATTGGATTGTGTTACTGTATGTTCCTGTTATATGAACTCGTGCCAGGCGATATAACCTGTTTTATTGGATTGTGTTACTGTATGTTCCTGTTATATGAACTCGTGCCAGGCGATATAACCTGTTTTATTGGATTGTGTTACTGTATGTTCCTGTTATATGAACTCGTACCAGGGGATATAACCTGTTTTATTGGATTGTGTTACTGTATGTTCCTGTTATATGAACTCCTACCAGGCGATATAACCTGTTTTATTGGATTGTGTTACTGTATGTTCCTGTTATATGAACTCGTGCCAGGCGATATAACCTGTTTTATTGGATTGTGTTACTGTATGTTCCTGTTATATGAACTCGTGCCAGGCGATATAACCTGTTTTATTGGATTGTGTTACTGTATGTTCCTGTTATATGAACTCGTGCCAGGCGATATAACCTGTTTTATTGGATTGTGTTACTGTATGTTCCTGTTATATGAACTCGTACCAGGGGATATAACCTGTTTTATTGGATTGTGTTACTGTATGTTCCTGTTATATGAACTCCTACCAGGCGATATAACCTGTTTTATTGGATTGTGTTACTGTATGTTCCTGTTATATGAACTCGTACCAGGCGATATAACCTGTTTTATTGGATTGTGTTACTGTATGTTCCTGTTATATGAACTCGTACCAGGGGATATAACCTGTTTTATTGGATTGTGTTACTGTATGTTCCTGTTATATGAACTCCTACCAGGCGATATAACCTGTTTTATTGGATTGTGTTACTGTATGTTCCTGTTATATGAACTCGTACCAGGGGATATAACCTGTTTTATTGGATTGTGTTACTGTATGTTCCTGTTATATGAACTCGTGCCAGGCGATATAACCTGTTTTATTGGATTGTGTTACTGTATGTTCCTGTAATATGAACTCGTGCCAGGCGATATAACCTGTTTTGACTGAATGGTGATCTCTATTTCTAATTCAGTGAATACTTGAGCTGCAGCAGAAGTGTTCAAGGCTTGGGTTCAATCAGTTGTGTCAAACGTTTCGTAAAGAATCAACGAACGAAGCGTTTTATGGTGGCTTTGTGCAACAACTGGGAAGAGGACAAGTACATAGTAACAGTAACCATCTGGATATTTTCCTTTTCTTTTTCAACGGTCTTTCCGATTATTACAGACCATTATAATCACTGTGTTATAATGCACTGATCCAAAATGTGTTCTCTTCGCATTGTGTTAAGCTATAATATGCTCAAGCACGTCAAAATGTGTACCTTACAAATGCACTTATATAGGTATGCATCGCCACACTGTTTGGTGCGCAGAACATTAATTACGCGCCTGTCCAATTTCATTAAAATCCAAATGGGTTTTCTTTCCAACATGATCCAATCATCTACGCTAAGGCGCACAACTGTGTTCTGGCCTATGAAACAGCTGACATTTTGTTGTTGACAGTTGATGGTTTTGCCATGGCTTCCCTGGTAGTCGTAACCGATGCCCCATCTTTTTTTGTAACCGAAACGGTTTATTTAACACATTCATAGTTCTGGTGTTTCGACGGTAGGCAGCCACGAAAGATTGTTGAATTCAGTTACGGAGGCAATGCTCGGGCTAATTGTGGGTGTAATAGATGATATTCGCGACACATGCGCGTTAGCACGAGAGTTTTTTTAATTAATTTGTTTTTGTTTCGTTTATAGCCAACACGTGTTGAATGTGTTGTAAATAAGGTCTATTGTACGACATCAGATAATACAACTGGCTACATACGCATTACAATCCCTTTCGGGAATTATAATTTAAAAATATGAAATAATTGTTATGACCAATTTCAATATCTACCGGTTTCATGCGTTGCAGTAACGTCACAAACATACCGCTATGACGTCACAAACATAACGCAATGACGTAACAGACATCGCAATTACGTAATATACGCGACCAGCAACCGTAATTTTATTCTTAGCCGATAGGTGTGAATATTGTCTACTAGCGTCGTTTTCATGATTGAATTGTGAGATACTACAGGACTGATATATTGGCGATAAATCCGGGACTCGGATTACCATTGCGTCAATAACTAGACTCTTTTATACTACCGGATGTACAGTGAATTATTATGTTGTGTCATTTGCTTTAGGACACATGTTCGCTGTCATGGTCAAGACCCATGCAAATGTTCAATGTACACATTGCACTATGCCTGTTGTGCTGCGAGCTGCGTGGCTTGCTTTATAGTAAAACTACATGCATATTAACATATCAACCGTCCAAATATGTTTTACTGTGAATGTTTCGGGGAGCAAATCATGTTTACATGTACACAACAATTCAATCCATCCATCAATCAATATTTTATTTCAAACAAACAGTTCATAATCCACAATAATACAAACAGAATACGATCCATATACGAAAAGAGGAATTCCGGTATTGTAAGTAGCAATGTCTTGGAAAGAGGGTAGACAGAAGTGTAATACTATATGTAGCTTACTCCAAACCAACTTTAGTTTATTATAGAACCCTCCACAAGTTTCGCTCGTCTCATTTCAAATTCGTTTTTGCGAAAATGCAGACCTACCTAGTATCCACTACGACATGCTAGCTCATTTGTGCAACTTTTATATGCCGTTTTCTGTGAAGTTATCAGACAAACTATTACATTATTTAATGCTTGATCTAGCATTTATTGAAGCGAAAATGGAAAAGCTGAAAACTCATGAATTTCTCCCTTTGTGAAATGTGAAATCCATAATTTTGAGGTTTACCAGATCTAGCGACTAACGTCAATTCTTTCGATGATTTGAACAGCAATACGAACTTCTAACATGATACATAAAAATACAAACACATATTAAACGCGTCCATGTCATTTATAGAAAGTGTTTATTTTCTGCAAACATCAATTGTCAATTGCTTTAACATTACTGGCAAACATTATTTTGTTATTTGCCTTATTGTAAGGAAAGGTGGTGCACTCGTGTGATCTTTACATTGTCTAGCCGTCTCTATAATTTGACTATCAGAGAAATCCAAACTGTTCAAAGGTTTCCCTATTTTCTTACGGAATTTGGGTGTGGCGTGGTCGGTTATGTTTGCCATTTGGAGACGTGTTCGGGCACATCACTGAACAGAAGCATCGGAATATATGCCTGGTTCAGGATAAATATATTCATCTGGGGTATTTCTCCCATAATTTGCGCCACCTTAAAACTGTGCACTAACACGTTGTGCCTAAAATATACCAGGCCAATGCTTAAGTCATTAACCTGCAAGTAAAGTCTTCAGTCAATGACGTCCAAGTAAATGTAAGTCAAGTCTCGAGTCATCTGTCTGAATTCCATGTCAAGTCCAGGGATGGTCAATCGCCATGATTGTTCTGGTTTGTCAGCGATAATTTTTAGGGGATGCTGCCCCCACCCCTCCCCCCACAACATACGCCAATAGAATAAGTACTTAGCAATTACTATATTCGGTGTGGCCCGTCACAACATCACGGTCAAATTTTGCGTACGTTTTGAGCGTCCAGACTTGTTGGCAAGTCACAAACTGGCAAGTCCAGTCAGGTATCGAGTCAGTGACCTCCAAGTCCAAGTCAAGTTTCGAGTTATCTGAATTTCAAATCAATGTCCCGTGACCTATACACCAGGGTACCTTTGTCAAGGGTAGACAATATATTCGTTTAAACCGGGACTCCTCCTTATGTATTTGAAACAAGATGGGTACATTAATAAAACTGCGAATTCCATCACTCACTGACCCATTATAAAATAATGTGTTCGCAAATTATTGTATCAACGTGCACAGTTCGTAAACGTCTCGTTCGCTTCGTACATCCTTGACGAAGCGAATGTGTGTGTGTTTCCGCTGCTGAGACGCCTAGTTGCTGAGTGGGTTGACGACATCCGGCACGAGCAACCTTTCTGCGCCTACGCATGGCCGGCAAATGCATCCAGTCGGTATCATGATGCGCAACACCCGTTTGACGAGGCGGCTTCTGTCACTGCGGTTGGCACACGTGACCACCACCTGTAGAAAAGAGCAAGCAATGTAGACATCTTGTGTCTTTGACAGCAGTGCAAAAGTAGAGATATATAAAATCCGATTGTGCAATTAACGATAATGTTAATGCAGGGGACAGAAAGTTGAAGAAACGGCAAAGTGGAAAATTGTTTGAAACCTTCGTGATACCAGCTTGTGTATATGGGTTGGGAGCACTGGCATTTGCACAGACGTTTAATTTTACTGGGTTCTGATAATATATCAAGTGAAACGAGAAAACAGCGCTGAGCAGACTGCGACGGGCAGGACACACATGGAGAAAGATTGAGGAGAGACTGACGAAGTGAGCCTGGACAACAACAGTGGCTGGCAGAAGGAGAAAACAGCGTGGAGCAGACTGCGATGGGCAAGACACATACAGAGAAAGATTGAGGAGAGACTGACGAAGAGAGCCTGGACAACAACAGTGGCTGGCAGAAGGAGAAAACAGCGTGGAGCAGACTGCGATGGGCAAGACACATACAGAGAAAGATTGAGGAGAGACTGACGAAGTGAGCCTGGACAACAACAGTGGCTGGCAGAAGGAGAAGACAGCGTGGAGCAGACTGCGATGGGCAGGACACACACAGAGAAAGATTGAGGAGAGACTGACGAAGTGAGCCTGGACAACAACAGTGGCTGGCAGAAGGAGAAAACAGCGTGGAGCAGACTGCGATGGGCAAGACACATACAGAGAAAGATTGAGGAGAGACTGACGAAGAGAGCCTGGACAACAACAGTGGCTGGCAGAAGGAGAAGACAACGTGGAGCAGACTGCGATGGGCAAGACACATACAGAGACAGATTGAGGAGAGACTGACGAAGAGAGCCTGGACAACAACAGTGGCTGGCAGAAGGAGAAAACAGCGTGGAGCAGACTGCGATGGGCAAGACACATACAGAGACAGATTGAGGAGAGACTGACGAAGAGAGCCTGGACAACAACAGTGGCTGGCAGAAGGAGAAAACAGCGTGGAGCAGACTGCGATGGGCAAGACACATACAGAGAAAGATTGAGGAGAGACTGACGAAGTGAGCCTGGACAACAACAGTGGCTGGCAGAAGGAGAAAACAGCGTGGAGCAGACTGCGATGGGCAAGACACATACAGAGAAAGATTGAGGAGAGACTGACGAAGAGAGCCTGGACAACAAACGGGCTGGCAGAAGGAGAAGAATGACACCGCCATCGACGAATACGTTGGGCTGGACACATATGCAAGATAGAAGACATACTTCCTAAATCAAGGCGGGGAAAACAACAGTTGGCACGCCACACTTTCGCTTCAAACATGTTCTGAAGCTAGATCTAAACTCATTTAATATTCCACCTGAAACATGGACTGTTGATGCCATGGACAGGGCAAATTGGCGGGCAATGTTTCACACTGGCTGCATTCACACCGAAAAACATACAAACATTCAGCGCAGGTGGCGCCACAAACAAGGAACAATAAAGGACATTGTCTCTTGAAACCACGGAGGGAATGCTAGAGGCAATATATACGGAGCAAAAAGCGATGGCGAACTTGGTGTAGGAGTAACGGAAGTACGCCTGGTTCATATTTGTGCAATGAGCTGACAGCGATGGTAAGAATGTAACGTAATACGTCGAGAGAGTTCGCGGCAGGAATGAGCATGTAGCCGTAAAGTGCCCGCTGGTCACTATTGTGCAATGAGCTAATAATAGTTGATGAGAATGCAGTGTGAGGCCCTGGGAGAGTTTGGAGTGAGAACAGGCCTGGGGCGAGGAAGTTCACTAGAAGGTCAATTATTGTGTTTCGTGCTAATCAACAGGAAGTTAACGTAGCAGGAAATTACAAAGCAAAGGTGAGTCGAGAGTCGTCACAATGGACGGGTCGAATGTGTTGGTAGTGAAAACAGGGGTGGAATAAGGAAGAAATTGGAGAAGATGCCAGAAGATGACGTCGTCTTGTTAACACTCCATCCTCTATTGATTTAGCCCATCGCAAATCAGGTTCATTACGTTCGTTATGTGGAATAGTGTGAATAATATGCACTATCAGCTTAATAGAAGAGTTCACACATTTGTTAACGTCTTCGATAGAATTGACTTCGATAACTAAATCGGATAAATTGCGAAATTGTAAATCGCCTGCTATTACATAATCACACGCCATGAGTGCGTGTAGTGGCAATATTCGCTCACCAACTTAACATCTATTTACTAAGCGTCTCGCGTTCTGGCTTAGCTGGTAACCTGATTGAGAGTCTGCGTAGCTTCCGACGGCCATTCGATTTCGAAGGCACTTAATGCGTTTCACCGGAAGTCGATTTCACAGAACTGTCAGGTACTCATTGGTCGCCCAACAAAAATGTCAGCCACCAGTATAATTGAGATATGACCAGAATCTCCCACATTTAGAAAAAATTATGAGAAAAACACTAGCGTCATATTCTTGATTGTAGTTGCAAATGATTAGTTTTTATTAACTCTTTTAGATGCATAGACCCAAAAAAACATGGATTTTGTTTCAATTTAAGTCAACTTTTATAATAAGAATGAATTCTCACCTTCCGTAATATTTCATCCGATGGTTGACAGCAACTGCAATAGCGCTCGATTCCGCCAATTTCGTCGGAGTATTGGCTGTACGATTCGCAACCGCCCCTGCAGGCGAACGACAGTATTCGCCTGGCAAGGCAGCCGGGCTGATCGATACTATGTACGACGCGACGGATTCGACAACGATCTGTGAGACCGGCGGCGTTGGTCCCGGACTGTGTGTCGACCGTCGTTAGCATGGACTCGGCGGTGCCGGCGCCGATAACGATGTGAAAGAGGAGTAGCATCATCGTTGCTTGGATCACCATCTTGCAAGATTTGTCGTTCTAGCAACAGAGATCGGCGATCTGAAAACGCGATGTCATCATTGTTAAATCGTCATCGGTTGAGATGCCTGTTAACACAGTCGTCGCCGTCTCCGTTGCCGTCTCCGTCTCCGTCGCCGTCTCCGTCTCCGTCTCCGTCGCCGTCGCCGTCGCCGTCTCCGTCGCCGTCGCCGTCTCCGTCTCCGTCTCCGTCGCCGTCGCAGTCGCAGTCGCCGTCGCAGTCGCCGTTGCCGTCTCATTCTCCGTCTCCGTGTCCGTGTCCGTGACCGTGTCCGTCTCCGTCTCCGTCTCCGTCTCCGTCTCCGTCTCCGTCTCCGTCTCCGTCTCCGTCTCCGTCTCCGTCTCCGTCTCCGTCTCCGTCGCCGTTTTCGAATAGTTAACATTATATGTTTTCCGTTTTATATCTACAAACTGCCATCCAAAAACACGATCACTTGCATGTCCATCTGGAGGTCAAACACTCTGCGTTTGTTAAAATGTAGCAATAAGCATAGACAATACCTTTTAATGCAGATAAATGATGTCATATTTCAACTCATATTTACTCAAACGTAGAAACAAAAATGCGTTGGCATATCCCTACTACAAAACCCCTACACACCGAAAAGGACAAGAGCAAAGAATAGCCTGGTGAATGGTGAATGGTGAATGGTGGATTTAGTGTAGATGTAGATAAAACTTAGTTGTCTTTCCGAGTTGTTTAGAGATACATATTTAAAGGATAAAACATAATTATGAAGAAAAAAAAATTATACAACGATTCAAATGCTAATTACTGTAGCATCACCGGGACAGTTATTTAGGTTGGAACAAAATGGCCCGATTCTTATATTTATATGATTATCCGAACGAACACATTAGTGCATGTATTGCAGCGTAGCTGAATGCTTCACCTATTGGCTGACTAAAAGGGAACACTACGGTGCACATGAGGTATACATTTACCATTTTGAATTTCAGCGCAATGTGAAGAAAGACCAAGAAGAAAACACGGTATTGTCAACTAGAAAAATACCGCGAACAATTTCATTAGCCATGATTAACAAAGTGGCCATACTGCCACCGAAATTGCCTCAGTAACATATATAGCAAATGTCGTTATGTGCATTGAGAAAGACGTCGACGAACAGGAGCAACAACTCACCAGAAAGTATACTCTAGCTGGGATCGGCTGGTTGCCTCCACGCATGCTGTGACTCGTCGAATGTGTCGGTTAATGACTACGGTAATAGTGGTTATCAGCAACGTTTTGCTGTTGTCTTGACAGCGGTCGCCGTATAGGAAGATCCCTAGTGTTGGACGTCGATAGCGCGTCTGGTCTGTTGACGTCCACTTCTGATTCCTTGTAACGCTCTGCGACGCAGCGACAAAGCACACAGGTTTATCTTTCTTGTCGTCTGCGGTCCTTTTATCCATTCGTCTTGACAATTGTCAATCACTGACGCTCACCTACGTTGCGACGCCCACCACACCTGGCCGTAACGCCGATCCCGCGTTGTGGCCACGCCCACCACACCTGGCCGTAACAAGTATCCCGCGTTGTGGCCACGCCCACCGCACCTGGCGACGACATCATACCTGCTGCAGGTTCGGTTTCGCCCACACGACGGTGTTCGTTCGTGTGTGTGTGCGTTTATGTGTGCGTGCGTACGTACGCGCTTGCGTGCATGCGTGCTTGCGTGCGTGCGTCTGTGTGCACGTGTGTCTTCGTTTTTGTATGTATGTACATACATACAAAAAATTATATACACACATACATACATTGATGCATAAATACCTACATACATACATACATACATACATGCATATATACATACATATGTTTGTA
>OY759264.1:14252929-14322929 GCA_963662155.1 Lamellibrachia columna | reverse complement strand
TACGCGAGGCCAATGTGACAAACTCGCTAATAACGATAGACACTGTTGACATTTTGAGCGTCGATTGACATTTCGAAAAACGGGTATGTTTGAAGGTAATCCATGTTCCATGCGCGGCGACACTTGTATTCCCAGAAATGCCTACTGTGCGACCATCACATGGTATCTTCGGCTCACAGTTTGTGGTAACAGGATACTCTGTCACGATAACTATATCCGTATTATTTCACACACGCCGAGTTGCGCGGCGTTGCGCGGGAGAAAAGGCAGCCACTGCAAGACTCCTTGCACTACCTTGCACTACCTTGCACTACCTTGCACTACCTTGCACTACCTTGCACTACCTTGCACTACCTTGCACTACCTTGCACTACCCTGTCAGGTTTTGATAGGGCAACTGCCGGTTTCACGAAGCGTTCGTACTGTATTCAGGAACTTATGTGGCCGTTTATGTATATTACGTAACTCGGAACAATCGTAGCAAACACACGTAGCGTTGCTAACAGTTGTACATAACTGCGAACTCCTATTGTTCTGAGTAATGCAATCTACCTCAAACGTCAAAATAGGTTTTTTCATGATATCCCGATCTCCCGGAACTTTTAGAATTTGTTTGAATGTACGAAACATCTTCATCCATATCTCTACACCCAACAAAGTCACAACCCCATACACGCAACACTGATGGAGGTATGCTATAACAATCTGTCAGACATACATAGCCACAAACTAATTTATAGCATAAATATATAGCTGTCAGTCGCGGTTGCGATTATGACTAGATTCACATTGCTGCAGTCCTCACCAGATCGGTCTTTTATATCAACCAACCAGAAATGTGATTATCTGGCTTTTTTGTTTACCATCGGTTCCACCTTTTTTAGTGCTTGCTACATTTCTTTCGATTTGTTACAACTTCTTTCTGTTTATGATGGACATAATTTGTTATAAGGATCAGAATGTACCATTGTTCTTCTAATGACGTCTCAGTTGGATACTGAAAGTATTGTATTTGAATATTCAGTTGCAGCATAGTTTTTATATGTCACAGCTACTGATAATTCAGGTGCTTGTTTCCTGTCCGCAATACGCTGGCAATAATCGAAAAACAGCCAGGCCATCAAACATCTGTATGGATTACATAAAATAAAATAGACAAGATTATTTTTACCACGAATTTTCAGAAAACCGACAAGAATAGATACGTGTCGCAATGATATCTCGAACTGTTCCTAGTAAAAGCATTACGTGCCACACGACGCGTTCCAAATCAAGTTTCCCAAAGATACATGTGACGCCGGTCATATTTTAACCACACATGTCTGATAATACGCATATTAGACCCTGCGTAAATGGTAATACTGGTCACGATTTTCACCACATATATTTGAGATGACGTATCGCAGTCATTCCCATGTAACCCTGCGAACACTAACACTGCAAATTTGGCGAGATCATCTTGTTGTCTGCGTCCTGTGTCGTCAATGCTATCACACTTGCGCTGGCTTAATATAGCTTATTAATCATGTAATGTGTTCTTTTTAGGGCTTCTATCTTGGCTTAGCAACTTTTCCGCTCCACTCCGGGGGATGTTGTTGACATCAATGAAGACCAACAGTATTTGAGGTTGGAATAGCCACATACGTTATTGGTGTTGATGCCCTGGGTTTATAATTTAAGCGGGTTTAGAATTGCGATGTCGTATGTCTGAATTAATGATGTATCTATGCAACTATAATCCCTGGTTCGGTTGCAAAATCATTTTCCCAAGATATATCAATATACAACAAGATTTGATAACATTTTACTTTTCTATTTTACGTTATTGTTTGTAAAACCCCAGAAGGCACGTGGACAAGATTGGCTTATGGAGAATCTAGCAGTTTTCGTCTATGCGTAGCCTGCCCTTATCATATATCTGCCAATATTGTTTCAGACATATTCACAATCAAATATGTTTACACAATCAGTAGATACTTTTTTCTTTTAATTTATGGTCCTCTGTGAGAATTAATACTTCCAATCATCACTATTCTTTCACTAATGTTACTTCGTGCTCTCTGGTGTTCCACAATCCTTACGTTTAAAAAACAGTTATTTTTTATATATTTTCACACCCATTCAATTTTACGAAACAATTATAATTGGTCTCCCTTTAATTGAGCTTCTTCCTTACAACATAGCTGCTCTGCTCTAACCAATGTGTAGCACAATAAGCCGACCAATATATAAACTAGTTTGCAAAGTCCTTCCATCGTTGATCGAGTCATCTCAATAAACCGAACGGCGACATTTATGGCCTGGGTGAACTTGTCAGCTTTCTGGTTTGACCGCCGTAACGCGCCTGCGTGCGTGCGTGCGTGCGTGCGTGCGTGCGTGCGTGCTTGTGTGCAACGCGTCAGTGAGTTGTTGTGTATGTATGTCAGTGTGTCAGTGAATGTTAATGTGACACTGAGTCCGTACGTGCGTACGTACGTGCGTGCGTGCTTTCGTGGGTGGGCGCATGTGTGCCCAATAATTGCCGATATCGGCGATCGGCTGAGAACGCGGAAATGCCGTTGCTTCATTATCCTGATATCTACGCCGTGGTCGTAGGAGTCCCCTGTCGAGTCCACGAACTGAGCCACCACGCCGATAGAAAATCGTCGTCTACCGGCGCTAATCCGTGTCTTATACGCCAAAGAACACCATTTCCCCTGGCCGCTTCCTGATAGCTGTCCGGATCGAGCGGGCTTCCTCTGCGACTTAGTGGTCTGCTGATTGGCATTCGTATCTCGACAAATGCATGTGTGGAATAACAAGAGTGCCGACCGTCGATTGCGGCGACATTAGCAAATACAGGTCTTGTGCAAAAATTTATTCTGCAACCGTGAGGGATATAGTTCAATTGTACTTTATCCGTGTAATTCATTACAATTAATTAATCTGTTATTGTAACTGCGTTTTTATACGACTGTGTAATTGTAATTTAGCGTTGTAATTGACCATTGTATTTGAACCTAGACCTGGCCCCAAGAATGCATGTTTAACAATGAGCAATAACGGCAGATGTAATCGTCTGTTATAAAACAATGTGTTTGTGTTCAACCTACGAATTATTCCAATCGACCCTTTGTAGAACATCGTAATTAATTTTCTGAAGCGCCGTAATTGTGTAATTGAAGCGATGTGATTGTAACTGATTTTTATGTGATGTAATTGTGATTGTAATAACGTTTTGTCTGATGGTGTATAATTGTAGTTGACAATTGTATTTGAATCGAACACTGGTTGGAGATGCTGAAGGAGGTTGGTGAGAAAGATATGATCAGGAGGAAGCTTGCGAGGAGCGATTATAGTGGGGTAGACACGAGGAACGGATGGAAGGGGATGGCTGATGAAGACAGTGGATGTGATCAGAGTGGAGGGTAGCAGGAGAAGAGGAAGACCGAGACTGAGATGAGAGGACTGTGTTAAGAGAGATCTTGCAGGAGCGGGAAGTCAGCCAGAGAACGACAGCGCGGTCCGGGTGGTTAAGACGGCAGTGCAATCGGATCGATGACGGAAGAAACAAAGACGGCCGGTATCGGTGCCAGCCTCACCCCGGACTTCAGGGATAAATATGAGAGATAAAACTAGAGGCCATCATTGGTCCGCAATGCGTTGATGTGAACCGCCTTCCGGTCTCTGCAAGATCCACTAGGTGACGCCATTATATTGAGTCACTAATAGTACTCAGGTGGGCGTATTTGGAAATTGGCTAACCCTCTAAACGCGAGGTCATGCTTAGCACTTTATTTGATGTGTAATGGAGGAATAGAAGAACATATGAGGATCACCAGTATAGATTATATACTTATATTCTGAGAAATCGTTCGATAAAGTGCACACGTAAGATTGTTATTTAGACTAAATGCACGTGGTGTACGTGGTGTACGGGGTGTACGTGGTGCACGTGGTGCACGTGGTGCACGTGGTGTACGTGATGTACGTGGTGTACGTGGTGCACGTGGTGTACGTGGTGTACGGGGTGGTATGAGCAAATTGATATAAAATGGCTAACTGACTGACTGACAAATTGTAATAATAATATTTTATGTACAACCAAAACTTGAAAAGTACTTAGGAGTAACAGTCAGTATTGCTTTGAAAGTTTCATAGCCGTGTGTGAAAGTGACTTCAAAGGATAATCAAGTTCGCGGATTCGGAGAAATATAACAAATACACTAATTATATATCAGAAAGAATACAGGGGAAGCAGCTAAGCTGACTCCAGACTGCGAAAACGTGGTTTGACAAGACTAGAGAGTTTCAAAGTAAAGGTTTTTTTAATATTGTATGATTATGAGAATATTCATAGATAAACCAGATGACACGTTAGTATCATTAGAAAGTACTCGTTTTCACAGAGGACGATAAAAGATTGAAACAAATGATCTGCTGACTGTGCAATTGCTAGCAGCGTAAGTGTTTAAAAACAAAATTGACAAATATCTCTTAACGGCGGGTAGACATATATGATAAATTGTTAGACAATGGCTATCTCGTTTACTTGCCAATGAGGGGTTTATACTTGCGTGGAAATATTTTTAAATAATGTCTTGTTAAATGTACTGTAAGTTGAAACCTTAAAATATATGCTTAAACGACACTAATCATTTTGATAAAACGCATATTGCTTCCGAATGCACCACCTAACACCACGGGCCCAACAGTACTACTAAGATATGCTCCGGGGATGGTGCCGTCGTCGTTACGATAAACAGAATCCCCCTTCCATCACACCACCTAACACCACGGGCCCAACAGTACTACTAAGATATGCTCCGGGGATGGTGCCGTCGTCGTTACGATAAACAGAACCCCCCCCCTTCCATCACACCACCTAACACCACGGGCCCAACAGGACCACTTAGATATGATCCGGGGATCGGGCCGTCGTCGTTACGATAAGCAGAACCCCCCCTTTCATCACACCACCTAACACTTCGGGCCCAAAACGACCACCTAGATATGCTCTGGGGATGGGCCGTCGTCGTTACGATAAACAGAACCCCCATTCCATCCCACCACTTAACACCAAAGGCCCAACAGGAACACTTGGATATGCTATGTGGATGGGGCCGTCGTCATTGCGATAAACAAAACCCCCTTCCATCACATGCTCGAACTGTCCCTGCAAAGTTGTTTCACATAGCTTAAAACAAGGCGGATATAGACGAGAAAACAGCCAGACATTTCGAATGCCGGATGTCTTCGTTTTGCAATTCACCACACGGGCTCTGGCTTTGCCCTTAGACGTACAAATCAAATCCATTAACCTAAGAAGTTTAGAAGACTCTTTAATAACCAGCATTCTGCGAACTGCGGATGACTGGATCGGCCGCTAGATACCTGAAAAAAAGCGATAGATCCAGCAATGATCAGTCAGCAAAACGAACTGTGGTATCAAGAAATTAATTAACTCGGCGGTTCAATCGACGAAGGGCGATATGAGGCGCGTATTGGTCGGCTACGCAGAGGATTCCAAATGGTCTGCAGGTTACTTCCGGTAAGCTATTTAATTTACATTTGTTCGTTGGCGTTTTCACGTAAAGTGTACACTTTTAGTCCCACGCTGTTTCAAAAATCAGTGTGTTCCAATTATTTGGTTCATGTTATTTTCCAACAATATAGATGATGGTACATTAATATTGACATTTAGGAGCATGACGTTATGTATTTCCTAACAATTGGCTTCATATATTGCGCCAAAATCCTCGAGAACCAGAGCTCGACAGAGCGTTGAAAACCAAACGATTAGATAATTTCAAATCGGTTTATAATGTTTAAATCACCAACAGTTGAATGAGGAGAAAAGGAGGAAAAGCGAGCACAAAAAGGTTGGTCTTCAGATGATGTCAGAATGTTGTTATATTTCCTGCAGACTTAGCGCTAACAATGAAGTAGTTCCACCGAATTTGAGCGGCCCTAGTTCCGACATTTGTTTTAACTGTGGAAATAAACAAAACACACTAACTAGATGATCGAAGCTGCCTACGTTTTCTTGCAGGAGTGAGCAGCGAATATAAACACGCTGATTGATTAGACGAACAGTTGTTTGATGCATGAGTCGTATTTCCGGGTTTACATCCAATATCGGGCTTCAAAAAACATTGAAAACGAGATTAAAGTTATGAACAATTCTTAATTAACCTCATTATTTTTCAATATTAACCAAATGCATCGATAAAAAAGGAAAAAGACATTGTTAAGTTGTTTTGACTTTTCACCAGCCCTTCAAATATATATATAAAACGTCGACCATAGTGGTAAGATATCATATTATAACAGTAGTGCATAAATGTTATGGAGAGGACATTTCATTAATGCAATATAATCAGTCAAAGATGGCCACATATTGTAAACCTCATTAGGACTGCTCAAAGCGCTTTACACTTCACTCCTGGCAGATAAGTTCATTCCAAGGCCATTTCAACTTATCTGGGAAGCATTCAGCCACGCTGCAATTACTGCGCGAATACTTTTCGTTCACATATCCACCACTGTATGTATTTCCAAGTACTCATTTATACAGCTGATTGAACTGTGGCAACGCCGCAGTGGGATTTGAAACCGGGTTCTCTCGATTGAGAGAAGAATTAGTGTAGATTGGATATCAGAAAGTACTCATTCTCACAGAGGACAATAAAGGAATGGAACAATTTATCTACAGATTGAGTACATTCTTGCAGTGTGAATATGTTGAAAAATAAATTTAATAAATATCTCAGATGAGAAAGTTTTAAACTCGTGATAGGCCAATGGCTTCCTCCACCTCCAAAATGTCTGCACCTCCAGTATGAATGATGATTTCGTATAGCGCGTTGTATGTCTGCTGTGTCTGCAAACTCCAGTTATCCACGTGGGTGCATCCATCAATCCAGGAGTCTCTCTCACCCGATGAACTCCCTTTTATAATCAACAAACTCCAGTTATCCACGTGGGTGCATCCATCAATCCAGGAGTCTCTCTCACCCGATGAACTCCCTTTTGTAATCAACAATGCACCATTGGTCTAATGAAACTGTATTGTACTGTTCACAACATCTCTACCGCACAGGAAGAATATTTAATTAATGTCCTCTGGCCCACAAGCAGTTTAAATGATGGACGTGGGTGCTCATACAAAGACGCACTGTTGATAAATATATGTCGTTGTCAACCAAACTTCTCATTGTTGTTATTTAATTATGCATCCGCACTGCGGGACGGAGGAAATCAATTGATGTTGGGATTGGCGATGGGGACAAATTGTGCAATGATACTGATGTCTATCGTAAAACCCCTCAGTTGATTTAGTCCATCAAGAATTGGGTGTGTTGGTGTTCACAGTCGGCTTAATGAAAGAGTGCGTACGTTTGCTAAAATCGTCGAAAGAATTTACTTCGAATTTTTACTGGATAAAATTGTGGACATTAGATATAGGTAATTTTTTTCGCGAAATGATTCTAAGACGAAATGAGCGAACAGATCGAATAAAAATACGAAAATACGCTAGAAAGAATACAGGGAAGCAACTAAGCTGATTCCAGACTGCGAAAAAGTGGGTTAACAAGACTAGATAGTTTAAAATTATAGGTTTTTGTTTAATATTGTATGGTTATGAGAATAGTAAAAAAAAAACCAGAGGACACATAACTAGTGTTAGTAGGTATTCGTTTTCACATAGGACGAAAAAGGATTGAAACACATTATCTGCTGACTGTGCAATTGCTAGCAGTGTAAGTGTTTGAAAACAAAGTGGACAAATATCTCATAACGGCGGGTACACATAGATGTTAAATTGTTAGACTATCAATGGCTATCTCGTTTACGTGCCATCTAGGGGTTCGTACTTAGGTGAAAATCTTTTTTAAATACTCTCTTCTTAAAGGTACTGACAGTTGAAACTGTAAAATATATGCTTAAACGACACTAATTTGTTGATAAAACGCACATTGCTTCCTAATGTACCACCTAACACCACGGGCCCAACAAGACTACTTAGATATGCTCCGGGGGTGAGGCCGCCGTCGTTACGATAAACAGAACCCCTCTTCTATCACCCCACCTAATACCACGGGCCCGACAGGACCACTAAGATATGTTCTGGGGATCGGGCTGTCGTCGTTACGATAAACAAAACCCCCCTTTCCATCACATCACCTAACACCACGGGCCCGACAGGACCACTAAGATATGTTCTGGGGATCGGGCTGTCGTCGTTGCGATAAACAAACCCCCCCTTCCATCACACCACCTAACACCACGGGCCCAACAGGACCACTAAGATATGTTCTGGGGATCGGCTGTCGTCGTTGCGATAAACAAAACCCCCCTTTCCATCACACCACCTAACACCACGGGCCCGACAGGACCACTAAGATATATTCTGGGGATCGGGCTGTCGTCGTTGCGATAAACAAAACCCCTTTCCATCACACCACCTAACACCACGGGCCCGACAGGACCACTAAGATATGTTCTGGGGATCGGGCTGTCGTCGTTGCGATAAACAAAACCCCCCTTTCCATCACACCACCTAACACCACGGGCCGGACAGGACCACTAAGATATATTCTGGGGATCGGGCTGTCGTCGTTGCGATAAACAAAACCCCCTTCCATCACACCACCTAACACCACGGGCCCAACAGGACCACTAAGATATGTTCTGGGGATCGGGCTGTCGTCGTTGCGATAAACAAAACCCCCCCTTCCATCACACCACCTAACACCACGGGCCCAACAAGACCACTAAGATATGTTCTGGGGATCGGGCTGTCGTCGTTGCGATAAACAAAACCCCCTTCCATCACACCACCTAACACCACGGGCCCAACAGGACCACTAAGATATGTTCTGGGGATCGGGCTGTCGTCGTTGCGATAAACAAAACCCCCCCTTCCATCACACCACCTAACACCACGGGCCCAACAGGACCACTAAGATATGTTCTGGGGATCGGGCTGTCGTCGTTGCGATAAACAAAACCCCCCTTTCCATCACACCACCTAACACCACGGGCCCCACAGGACCACTAAGATATATTCTGGGGATTGGGCTGTCGTCGTTGCGATAAACAAAACCCCCTTCCATCACATGCTCGAACTGTCCCTGCAAAGTTGTTTTACATACTATGGTATCAAGCAGTTAATTAACAAAACGCACTAACTAGACGATCGAAGCTGCCTACGTTTTCTTGCAAGAGTGAGCAGCGAATATAAACACGCTGATTGATTAGACGAATAGTTGTTTGATGTAAGAGTCATATTTCCGGGTTTACATCCAATATTGTAACACACGGGCTTCAAAAAACATTGAAAACGAGATTAAAGTTATATACAATTCTTAATTAACCTCATTATTTTTCAATATTAACCAAATGCATTGATAAAACAGGAAAATGAATTGTTAAATTGTTCTGACTTTTCACCAGAGCTTCAAATGTATATAAAACGTCGACCATAATTGTAAGATATCATATTATAACAGTATTGCATAACTGTTATGGAGAGCACATTTGTTCAACGCAATATATTTAGTTAAACATTTAACAAATTCCAACATCTATGAAAGCCTTCTGATTCTGGTAGTGAAATATATTACATTAACCTGAACCAACCACTGCTTTATTACTGTTTGGCATTGAGATGTTGGTATTCTGGAGAGGACATATTTGTAATGGCAAATGACGCGTACCAGTGGCCACATATTGTAAACATACATAATTAGAAAACAGATATTGTCTATTAAAATAAAAACAAACGATTATATAACAAAGTTGCACAAACAAGTAATGTAATTTTTACTAACTATAAAAAATTTAAAATTTGTAACTAAGAAACGTTCCAGTTAAAAATAGTAGTGTAGCGCTTTGGTACTGTGTCTCGCAGCGATCGTTGTGAGCTTTGTGCTGCCATCTGGGTGCGCAGTGAAGATGTACAAAAACAAATGGTCTTTAAGACAAGACTATATATATATATATATATATATATATATATATATATATATATATATATATATATATATATATATATATATATATATATATATAATAATTTAGGCTAATATAGTTCATCATTATCAAAACATCTACTATTGCTGATAGGTATGCGACTCATATGATACTGCCGTGAACAACGTTAATTCCTTCCAAGCGTGTGTTTCGCGCATTACGTCTGCTTTGTCTTATTCAACAATTTTCAGCATTAAGTCAATGATTAATAATACGTTAACACGGGTGAGGTCGTCCATAATATTATATAAACAAATGGTCTTTAAGATTGAATATATATATATATATATATATATATATATATATATATATATATATATATATATATATATATATACTTTTTAATAATGATGAACTACATTAGCCTAAATTATTGCGCAGCTAAACGACTTTTTTTGCTCATTTGTGTCCATGCCAATGCATTCATTCAATCATTTATATAATTCCACGTACAAAAAAATCATATATTCTTTTGCAAAAAATTAGTGTTTTGCTCACTTTTGTAGACCTTTCGCTACATGGACCGCAAGAACACAATATTTAAAAAATAATGTTTTTTTGTACGTGGAATGGATGAATGCATTTGCCTAAAAAAGTAAGAATGTCGGCGGCGTAAGGCCAATCTTGTTCGTAATTACCGATGTTTCGACGTGACATATTAGAAAACAATGCATTGTTGTTTTGTATCCTACGTAAAATTTGTGTTATAAATGCTTATATTAAAAGCATATATATATATATATATATATATATATATATATATATATATATATATATATATATATATATATATATATATATATATATATATATATACTATAACAGTATACTATCAATATAAGCATAATATCAATCTAAGCAAAACACGAGTAAACTATATCGCTATCGAAGCGATGATGAAACGTCACTTCGTGGGGTCAGACAACAGTTGGACTGCCTGTTGCGTTTCACGAATGTAGCGCGAGGTTATGTTGTGACACATAACATTTGAGAACATAACTAGACGTCCAGTTGAACAGGCATATTAGAAGGTTTTGCTATTGGCACTAAACCAGTGCTTAAAAAAATAGGCGGAGTGATTTTTGGCGGTAGTTGTGGCACTCGACGGGTGGACATATTGGTAAACATTGACAGGCGTCGGACACACGAGCGTTTTAAAAGAGATGGGTGTCTGTGATTTTGGCTAAACTTGTTCAGCTTGTCAGAGTGAAGATGTTAATGGCTGTGGAGAAGTTTAAGAATTTTTTGGTCCAATTTTATCATAATCAGGTAAAACTTTAGCATGACCACCGATGCAGAGATAAAGTGATCTGACTTCTCGTGTGCGTTCGTCCAAGAACAACGGGTCTTTTTCCCCAAGTCTTCAACACTGCGTGCTTTACCGATGTTCGCTGTTGTGAGGACCTTCGCCCATGGTTTACAAACTTTCTCGAAGCATCATTCCCAAATTGTGCTGATCAACATATTCTTCGAGACCATCATGCAGGAGACCCTCCAAGACTTCAACACCACCGTATCTGTTGGTGGAAGGCCATTTTGCTATCTTCGTTTGGCGGACGATACCCCACGGGAGGCAGCGAGAATGAATTTCAAGAGCTCACGTCCAGACTGGAAGAAAAGGCAAGAGCTTATGGGATGGAAGTCAGCTAAGAGAAATGCAAAATACTTGTCAATAGTACCAGCCAGAACACCCCATTATGACGAACGGTCAGAACCTTGAGGAAGTAGACTCTTTTCAAATATCTTGGGTCCACCTTAAGCAAACGTGGCACCTAAGCAAAGGCCATGTCTGCTATGTCAAGACTTAGCATCATCTGGAAGAGCAGAAACATCAGTTTCAAAACGAAGCTCAAGCTCTACAGAGCACTCACTGTATCAAGCCTCCTCTACGGATGCGAGACTGGACTCTGACAGCAGAGACAGAGAGACGCATAAAAACATGTGAAACGAAATGCTTCAGGAGACTCCCCACATTTCGTACACTGAACACAAGACAAATGAATATGTGAGACAACAAGTAGACTCCCTTGCTGGAAAGTAAGAGCCTTTATTGGCAACAGTGAAACGACGTTATCTCTAATGGTTTGGCCACATCACTCGACACAACACCATTGCAAAAAACACCCTACAAGACACCCTGGAGGGCAAGAGACGACGAAGCTGCCAAAAGGCAAAACTGGCTAGACAATATACAACTATGTCACACCAAACCTACCGACCCTGCTACGTACAGCAGAGGACAGACAACGCTGGCGAGAAATGGTATGAATGGCACCCCTTCGACCGTCCCGGTCAAAGGATGAAGGCAAAGATGAAGGTGCTGATCATTTACTACGTTCTATGGGTCGAAGTTTTATACCTCCCTTTATGGATCTTTTGTGTCAGGCAGGTTTGTCCACCGGGTAGCGAAACCAGTCTTTATATATATATATATATTCACAGGTGAAGGAATGTATTACAGCATTGACACTACGTGCATGGAATAGGAAGGTAGTTGGTTATGTGTTCAATCTTGTGATTGTGAATTATGCTTTGGCTGGTGGCCATGTTTAGGCAGAACTTGGATGTTTCAAGACATTTTTGTTGCAGATGAAAGAAAAAGTCGAACTCATCAGGTGAAAAAATACTGAAGAGATACAATAAAGAAAGACGGTAAGGAGGGTGAAATATGCATTATTATTTTTTATGCACACATGCAGGCCCGCACACACACACACCGCACGCACAGACACACACACTCGTGCGCACACTGTGCTAGCGTGATTGATAAGCTGTACGATCACTGAACACTTCATATTCTTTCAAAGAGTATTATATTGTATCACACTACGGGGAACATTGGGAATGATCCTATAGTGGATCCCCATATATTTTCAAAGCATATTCCTATAGCCTTAACCAACTGTTTAATTATTTTAATAACTGTTTAGTTATTTTATATAAAAATTACCTTGTTAGCAATGTATGTCACATAGTTTTAAAAAGGCATACATTTGGTAGCTCAATGAATGTATTTGCAGCTGATGTAAACATGAATTGTCCAAATTTAAACAAGTGTTCCATTAGTCTAACTTCAGAATGTGTTTAACTTTGTGCAACTGCATCCACAGTCAAAATTGTCCAATTTTTAATGGAATTGAATTGAGTTGAATGTGCTTCAACTCGATCCGATTGAATTTTCATTTTCAGGTTTTTGACAGCTAGGCCGGATGAGCAATTAGACAACTTTCGTGAAGTTAAAGTTCCTGCGATGTATGATGTCTCGTCATGTTTACAATAAAGTCATGATTAAATATTCTTTCTAATTAAAAACTGCATGTAGTTATGATGTAATTCGAATTTGTATTTCATGTTCTGGTTGATATAGTTTAATACAACATATTCAACAAACTCAAAACTAAATCGTGAAATAAGATATACTGGTCATACATAGTATTATAATTACCCGGCCTATATGAGACTATATAAAATAAAAGCATATCTTATTTCTGCTGGCTTCATTATGAATAATATATGTGCTTATTGTTCACATATAACTTTATTAACACAATCATTATTAACATAACGTCTATAGTAACTGTGTTTTGTGTGTGTGTGTGTGTGTGTGTGTGTGTGTGTGTGTGTGTGTGTGTGTGTGTGTGTGTGTGTGTGTGTATGCGTGTTTGTGTGTGTGTGTGTGTGTGTGTGTGTGTGTGTGTGTGTGTGTGTGTGTGTGTGCGTGCGCGTGTGCGTGCGTGTGTGTGTGTTAATGGTGTGCACCATGGACATCGTTAGAATACAACTCACGGACCGAGCACCTCTTGCAGTCCGTGGACGTCCACAGTTTGTTTTCAATTAAAATGGCATCTACAAGTCTACAAATGATGTCCTGTGGTTGTTTTGCTCTTATTTAGCGCTAGTCCACACAATGGGTATTTCATGCTATTTTTATGCATACGTGTGTATTCTGGTCCTGACTACCGTGTGTAAACTACTTAGCCGTAAAGTCCTCGGTGCTTCTTTAAAAAATCTAATGACCCAAGACCGGAAATGACACATTCGCGATTTTGTGCGCGCCGGTCAAGTTGAACAGACGAGCCGCCGTCATACGTAACGAGGACGCTGCTATGGTCAATGCGGTAAGTTTTCTCTTTTTGCGGGTGTTTTCATAATAACTAAAGGCAAACATTCATTGTAAGTTGTTTATTCTTTCCGTTAATGCCTACACGCAAGAAATAGGGTGACAACCAATGTTTGTTTTTAAATAATGGTTTAATGGCAGGTGTTGAATAAAACGGGCATCGAGCGGACATCAAAATGGCGAATAGGAGAAATAATTGTTTTATCCATAGTTCTGTCAGGATGTCAGGAGTGTACGCATACGAGTTAACTATGCCAAACTGTTTAAGAAATTCCTTTCAGAGGGGTAAGCAGTGCTTATTAAATTCGAAATAAATATCTGGTGGCCCGACTACACTATCGAGAAATATCATTTTGAAAGGTTATGTATCTTTCGTTTCATAATTATTTGGTAACATATTTCATCAGTTGCCACGGTCGATGTGTGATATACCAGTATTAACTGTAATAACAACAACTTCTTTCATTCGTAAAAAAACTGGAAATAAACTGTTTCAATTATTTTATTAACATTTAATTTGGATTCGTCATAAAATATTTCCAAAACATGCATATTTTGTCTTGACTTACGTTGTTTTTTAACATTCCATCATAGTCAGCTTTTAGTAAGATTATGTATTATGTAAAAATCCAAATAAATTGTAATTATAAAATATGAAGATATTATTTACGTATTTGTCGTTAATTTTGTACAGAAAGACTGAGGCATTTCGGGAACATGAAGAATAATATGGAGAATAAATATTTTGAAGACCTGCCGGTAAAGGTCATACAACAACATTATATTCAATTTCTGACACAAGTCTCAAGGAAATACTTTGAAGATCAGCAAAATGTATTCATAACGCATTAACATTTAGATTGCATTGCCAGTACATCGTGAGTTATAATCTCAACTGAGTTAGCCGATACTTCATTCAAACTTGTATTCACCAGTTTCCAGTCTTATTTCATAACAACTTTTCATCCAGTATGCAAAATAATGTTATCGCTGTGGTACAAATTATGTGTTCATTATCAACAAAAGCAACAATCACCCAGTCAGAATGTATCACATATGCAACAATTATCCAGTCGGAAACTGTGGAAGGTGCGCCAAACATCCAGTCAGTAACTATAGAAGGTGCAACAACTATCCAGTCAGGAACTGTGGAAGATGCGCCAACCATATAGTCAGGAACTGTGGGAAGTGCACCAACCAACCAGCCAGGATCTGTGGAAGGTGCACAAACCATCCAGTCAGGAACTGTGAATGTGCAACAACCATCCAGCCTGAACTGTGGAAGACGCAACAACCATCCTCAGAAAGGTGCAACAACCATCCAGTCAGAAACTGAGGAAGGTGCAACAACTTTCCAGCCAGGAACGGTGGAAAGTACAACAACCATCCAGTCAGGAATTGTGGAAGGTGCAAAACCATCCAGCCAGGAACTGTGGAAGTTGCAACAACCATCAAGCCAGGAATTGTGGATGGTGCAACAACCATCCAGTCAGGAACTGTTGAAGGTGCAACAGCCATCCAGCCAGGAACTGTGGAAAGTGCAACAAGCATCCAACCAGGAACTGTGAAAGGTGCAGCAACCATCCAGCCAGGAACTGTGGATGGTGCAACAACCATCCAGTCAGGAACTGTAGAAGGTGCAACAGCCATCTAGGCAGGAACTGTGGAATGTGCAATAACCATCCAGTCAGGAACTGGGGAATGTGCAACAACCATCCAGTCTGAAACTGTGGAAGGTGCAAGAACCATCCAGCCAGGATCTATGGAAGATGCAACAACCATCCAGTCAGAAACTCAGAAAAGTACAACAACCATCCAGTCAGAAACTGAGGGAGGTGTAATTTGACTCTTATTCCAATAGTGACTACTCACTCTCCATACCAACCATTGGGCCAATTTCACTAAACAAAGCAAGAATATCGTCACATGCTGCAGGAGGAAGCAATGAAGTCAACAGTTAATCAGGTTCAAAGACACACAATTGTGCAAGAAGCTGAACTGTAGACAGATTACCTACTGGAAATGTTAGTGTTTGTAACAGTAGGGATGCACCAGCAACTCCACAAGTCACAAGCTCCACTTCTAGTGGGTATCTTGACAACATCACCGTCATGGTGACCGATAACCAAGGTTAAAGCTAGTTACACAGCATGGAGATGAACTTCAAGTTATTAAGTATCTTCATGAACAGATAAAGCCAAACAGTCTGCCAAAATGTGCTTGGTACGGAATTAGGGAAATCATAAGCACAACAGCGCTGCGAAGTTTTGCGAAAAGGTCACGGACATTGATTGTAACCCACCGACCAACTGGTCGAATTCACCCAAATGAATATGGGCCTTGCGAGACATGCAATGCCCATATACATAAGGCGATAAGCTGCAAGCTCCTGCTGCCTCCCCCACCGGGAGTAAGTCAGGAACCGAAAAATGTAATGTGCTCCATGCGACATGAAAGAGTCACACGAGTAATCACAGCCGACAAACTTATTATGTCATTGGGTGAAAGGTTGTATAGCAAAGTAGGACACAACACACACCAATACAAATATATCAGAGATAAGATGAGAGAGATGGGTCATCTCCGTGTACAGCTACGTACAGAGAGTGGAAAGGAAGATGCCAACATGGAAGACTTAATTGATCCTGGCCAATTCATAGCAGCAACAAAACGTGTTGCTGGATTTGAAGATGTAAAACACACATACAAAACACCATCACTTGTTCTGAAACTGGATCACAGCTTGCGCAAGTGTGCAAAGGTATGTCATGGAAAAACCATAGAGTCTGGCGATGGAGAAAAGCAAAAACTGTTGTCATCAAACGCGCAACTCGTAGCGAACGTCCGCATCATGGCGTAAATAAGTAGTTCCGACTAAATCGCACACGCGTCCAATATGACAAACAGCACCGCACCTCCGTGTTGGATAGAGCATACTTTCCATTGTCAGCGCGCACGCCAAATACGGACCACCAGTAGAACATTGTCGTCATGCGAGTCCAGACGGATTGATTTCTCTGAAATATAGTGTACCTGGTTTGACCCCGGCAACGTCGTAGTTCTTAGATATTGACATTCTACAATATGAAGTCTTGACGTGTTCTGACATCTGAAGTGGTAGACGGGCCCGTAAGAAGTGGTGTAAGATTTTTATTATGTTACATATGATCTACATCGATGCACGATGTTGAAGCACGAACAATGTTCACAAGAAGCCAAGAGACCATAACAATTCGAGATACTATTACATAAAAGCTGGACTGTGCGTGTCACGAATATAGAAGTTTTAATGGGGAATGTGATCAAAACAAACTCTTCAATAAAATAAAACACACATCAGACAAGAAAGAATTCAACGGGAAATATCTGAGGGAGTCGTTGATGGTGAAAGAGGCAGGGGAAGGCAAAGAAACTGTTGGATATCAACTGGACAGAGGAAATGTCAACTCATGCCCTCAGAACAATGTACGATTTGAAATGAAACAAATTGAAAATTCTACGACTAGCCAGTGATGTTCATCTTCTCTCAGATTACCTGAAGGAGCAGGGGGAAACAAACCACCACTGGCTTGAAGGAGCATGCATCACAGTCAACATGGAGACTCCTCATAGATGTAGCCGTTATACGTCTCATCCACTTTAAACGAGGGCGACAAGGAGAGGTGTCACAGATGAGAAATGAAGATTGCAACTGAACATTTGTCCAATTTGGAAAAGAAACTCAGTTAACATTTTTGTTGTGTTGAAGTTCGAGGAAAGCATGGCATAACCGTCCCAGTGCTCATGAAAAAAGATACCCAAGGATGGCTAGACATCTTGGTGTCTTGCAGGTGTAGTGCAGGAATACCAGAGGACAATAATTATGTGTTTGCTAGTTCATACTACGGGTCTCAGGAGTACACGAGAGGTTAAGATTGTCTGCTAGCCACGAGTGAGGCATATGGTGCAAAGGAACCACACCTACTAAGGTCAACACTACTTAGGAAGCAAATTGCAATGATGACCCAACTACTGAATTTGAAGGACCACGAGCTTGATTTGCTAGCACAATACTTAAGACATGACATCAGGGTGCACCGAGAATATTAACGTCTTCCTGACCAGACACTCCAAGTGGTCCAGGTTTCCAAACTTCTCCTCGCATTGGAGAAAGAAGGCGTTGGCTTGAAGGCAAGGCAACAGTTGAAAGACACAACCGTGGACTCTGATGAAGGTATATCGTCGGCTATATAATTTACACAAATGCAATACAATGCAAATAACTTAAAAACTAGAAATGAATAGATATCATAGTAACAGCTGAATATTTGTTGTATTTAAAAGCTGACATGTAATACTAAATTTCAACCATCATACACATGCTTGATTTTTCTCTAAACAGAACCATTAATATTCCCAGTTAGGAGTCAGGGAATTTCCTGTTTTTTTAAATCATAAATCAATATCCTATATTGTGAAGTACCGGTAATAAATGCAAGTATTTTCTAGAAATTGATGTCGATTCGACTTTTGAAGATCTCCACGACAATGATACAGACAATCCTCAACGAGAACCTCTGGGTAACTTAAGCTGTTTTCAAGTCCAATTGCAATTTGCAGTTCTTATTATTGGGCTTAAATAACATGTCAAGCAAATCGACAACCTTTCCATCTAAATATAGTAAGTATATATATATATATATATATATATATATATATATATATATATATACATATATATATATATATATATATATATATATATATATATATATACATATATATATATATATATATATATATATATATATATATATATATATATATATATATATATATATATATATATATATATATATATATACATATATATATATATATATATATATATATATATATATATATATGTATATACATATATATATATATATATATACATATATATATATTATATGTACATATATATATATATATATATATATATATATATATATATATATATATATACATATGCTTAAATAACATGTCAAGCAAATCGACAACCTTTCCATCTAAATATAGTAAGTATATAAATATATATATATATATATATATATATATATATATATATATATATATATATATGTATATACATATATATATATATATATATATATATATATATATATATATACATATATATATATATATTATATGTACATATATATATATATATATATATATATATATATATATATATATATATATATATATACATATATATATATATATATATATATATATATATATATATATATATATACATATATATATATATATATATATATATATATATATATATATATATATATATATATATATATATATATATATATATATATGTAAGTATGTAGCAAAATATAATAAACATGTATTGACACTAATAGTGTTTAATGTGTATTTGTGCTTGTAGCTGGTATAAAAGCGAAACGTTTGTGTTCACGTATGCATTGCCATGTATTAGGGTGTGCATGTTCACTTTGCATAAGCATGTTATTGAGAGACCACCATCACTTCCTTTTATTAACACTGCAGAGTGTCCTGTTTCTATTAGCTCCAGTTATAACTAGGAGTCAAGAACAGACAGTCCAAGAAAGCTAGTATCGTGGCTATATACAACCTTCTACGGTATATTTAAATGTGACATGTAAAGCATTGTACGTCTGTAACTTGTAACAAAATTATCTATTAGGTTATAGCTAATGAAACTTTGCTACAACGTATATGTAAACACGCTGTAACTGATTCCTTATTGAATACGTGGTACTTTACTGTGATCATAAATATCGTATGTTTTTGAAGTAAAACATTCAAGTGTTTATTTTATAGAAAGTGATGTAGATTCAAGTTCTGAATACCTCCACGACAATGATATAGACGATCCTCAAGGAGAACCTTTGGGTAAATTGAAATGTGTTTGTCTTGCATATCTAACGGAAGAATCTGATGGCAATTTGCACTCCTACTTCTTGGGCTGAAATAACCTCTTAGACAAACCGAAAGCCTTTCCATTTACACTGTAACCATATGTAACACAATTTAATAGAAATGTATCGTCATTCTATACTATTATTATTTATTATTCGTATTTAATTTGTATTTTAACTAGTCTTTAATTTTATATATTCTGATGTATTTATTAATGAGATTATTTTAATGCTTTTAAACATTAATAACTTATAGTCTTTAGTTTTATGTATTCTGATGTATTTATTGGTTATGGTATTTTAATGTTTTAAACATTAATATATATATATATATAGACGTACAATGCTTTACATGTCACATTTAAATATACCGTAGAAGGTTGTATATAGCCACGATACTGTAATGGAATATATATATACGCGATGCTGGTGTGAGAAAAGTACATGGGTCAACTGACGTGCTAATGTCGCCCATTGATGTGTGTTTTCATTAATAAAGTATCTGTAAATGTTATCGTGGTTACATATATTTTTTATGTTTTTAAATTAGTTGTCTGGTTTTCTAGTATAATCTGGTTGAAAAATTTTCATTTTAAGCGTCAATTGTTATTTTAGGCAAAATATTGATAACAGGTGTTCGTTGCTGCGAAAATATGTACAATGCATTGATGTACTCAAGTCAGTCTCCTTTAACTTAATGGTTGTTGCACCTTCCACAAATGTATCGTCATTCTATACTATTATTATTTATTATTCGTATTTAATTTGTATTTTAACTAGTCTTTAATTTTATATATTCTGATGTATTTATGAATTAGATTATTTTAATGTTTTTAAACATTAATATATAGATATATATATATATATATATATATATATATATATATATATATATATATCTATATATTAATGTTTAAAAACATTAAAATAATCTAATTCATAAATACATCAGAATATATAAAATTAAAGACTAGTTAAAATACAAATTAAATACGAATAATAAATAATAATAGTATAGAATGACGATACATTTGTGGAAGGTGCAACAACCATTAAGTTAAAGGAGACTGACTTGAGTACATCAATGCATTGTACATATTTTCGCAGCAACGAACACCTGTTATCAATATTTTGCCTAAAATAACAATTGACGCTTAAAATGAAAATTTTTCAACCAGATTATACTAGAAAACCAGACAACTAATTTAAAAACATAAAAAATATATGTAACCACGATAACATTTACAGATACTTTATTAATGAAAACACACATCAATGGGCGACATTAGCACGTCAGTTGACCCATGTACTTTTCTCACACCAGCATCGCGTATATATATATTCCATTACAGATACGAATCCAGTTAATGTAGCACCGATAGAATATTACATTAATTTACCTCACCAAATAATGTATGATAGAACATCAATAAAATCTGACTTAGACAAAATAATAAAACTTTCCTGCAAGGCGCCAAGCGCGTGGAGAACCATAGACGACAAGGCACTGATTTAATAATAATAATAATAATAATAACATATTCACATATAATTAATATAGTGAAATGTCTAAGAATTTTTTTTTAATCGATTAAAAAAAAAATTGCACAAACTATTAATGCCATTGTTACCAACAATCAAACAAATGACATTTAAGACTGGATTAGTTTACCGAAGTCCAAACATAAACGAAGCGGATAACATAAAAATACGAAATGCTATAAAGGAAGTTAGTAAAGGGGAATGTATCATAATGGGAGATTTTAACCATGGACACATACAATGGAAATCTCTAGAGAGTACAGGGGGTGATGACCCACAATTTTAATTTTTAATTCAGGAGAGCTTCCTTACTCAGCACGTGCTAGATCCAACCAGGGGAGAAAATTTATTAGATATAGTTTTATCTTCACAAAAAGAATTAGTCGATAATGAAAAATACATGAACCATTGGGTAACAGTGACCACAATCAAAATCATTTTGACATCAACGTAAAATCAGAAAGTAAAACTAAAAAAACGTATAGGAGAAACTTCCACAAAGGTAACTATAAAGATATGAGAAAATACTTAGCAAAGCTAGATTGGAATAACATGCTGATGAATAAGACCGCAATTGAATGTTAGAATATTCTAAAATATGAAATTGAGAGTATCATCGATAAATTTGTCCCCTTGAAAAAACAAGGAAAACGGTCTAGAAAGAAACACTTGTCAAAAGAAGCTATTAGAAAATAGTGTTTAAGCAAATTATGTGGAGGGTCTATAGGCGTACCAGAAAGGATGAAGACTATGCAAATTACAAAGAGGCACTTAACTTAGCTACAACTGAAATTAGAAAATCTAAAATAACCTTTGAAAATAAATTGGCAGGTAATATAAAAAATTACAACAAGAGTTTCTATGCTTATGTAAGGCGTAACATAACGTTCGATATAAGGTCGGACCACTGGAAAACAAAAGGGGAAACATAATTTCAGAGGGGTTTCAAATGGCAGAGGTCCTGAATGAGTATTTCAGCTCAGTATTTACCACAGAAGATATCATCTCACTTCCAGTTCCATTTACTAAATTTGAGGGAAATAAATCAGAACATTTAGGGCAGTTATTTGTAACTCCTGTAATGATAGCAAACAAAATTAAGAAGATGAAATAAAATAAATCATCTGGAGTTGATGGGATACCATCAAAACTGCTTAAGGAAATTGTTGAGCAAATTAGTACACCACTTGCAAAATTGTTTAACTTTTCACTAGAAAAAGGAATAGTTCCATCAGAATGGAAAGAAGCAAACATTACGCCACTATTTAAGAAGGGATCGAGGAACAAGCCAGAAAATTACAGACCAGTGAGTTTAATATCAGTTATATGTAAATTACTCGAAACATTAATTAGAGACCACATGGTGGAATTCCTTGTAAAACATAATTTAATAAATACATCTCAACATGGGTTCCTGAAACAAGGTCATGTCTAACCAATATCTTGTGTTTTTTTGAAGAAATTACAAAGTGGGTAGATGACGGGTCACCAGTGGATGTTGTCTACTTAGATTTTCAGAAAGCTTTCGATAAAGTGCCACACCAAAGATTGATACTTAAACTAAAAGCCCATGGTATAGGTAATGATGTAATCAACTGGATAGAAAAGTGGCTTAAACACAGAAGACAGAGAGTAATAGTAGACGGTGAGATTTCAAACTGGAAATCGGTTTTGAGTGGGGTAACACAGGGATCAGTATTAGGCCCTATACTGTTTTTAATATATATAAATGATCTAGGAGATGACATATCTAGCAAAGTACTCAAATTTGCAGATGACACAAACGTATATAGAAAGGTTACAAATGATACAGATAAACAAAGTTTACAGGATGCTCTAGATAAATTAGTTAAATGGTCAGAAAAATGGCAAATGTTATTCAATTTTGGGAAGTGCAAATGTATACACATAGGGCATGGAAACATGGACGAAGAATATAAAATGGGGGATGCTGTACTAGGTAGAACCACACAAGAAAAGGACTTAGGAGTAACATTTAGTGCTGACATGAAAGTTTCAGAGCAATGTGGGATTGCTGCTTCAAAAGGAAATCAAATTCTAGGGCTAATTAGGAGATCTATCATATATAAGGAGAAACAGCTAATTGTACCCCTGTACAAAGCAATAGTTAGACCACATTTGGAATATTGTATTCAAGCATGGAGGCCGTATCGTAAAAAGGACATAGACAAGCTAGAAAGAATACAACGAAGAGCAACCAAAATAATTCCAGAATTGAGAGACCTTAGTTATGAAAGTCGCTTATTACAATGTGGCTTGACAAAACTAGAGACCAGGAGACTAAGAGGAGACCAAATAGACGTATTTAAAATAGTGAACGGTTATGAGGATGTTGATAGGAATATGTTCTTCATACTTAAAGAAGGCAGTAGAACCAGAGGACACAAAGCAGCATTAGTTAAGGAGCAGTGTAGGTTGGACATGAGAAAGTACTCTTTCTCACAGAGGGTGATAAATGAATGGAACAAACTGCCAAATGATTGTGTTAATGCTAGTAGTGTGAATATGTTTAAAAATATAAGTGACATATATTTGATAAGGGTGGGCTACACATAGATGAGAAAATTGTTGGACTCTCGATAAACCAATGGCTTCCTTGTCCACTTTGCCATCTGGAACTTTTTGTTTGGGATGGCAATCTTGTTAAATCTTGTTAAATGTCATCGCTCGCTTCTACAGTAGAGTCACACGGGGCGCGGTTATGAAAGCTGCTCGAGAGAAACAAGCAAACACAAACTATCGTCTCATCGACGACTTGACTCAAGAAGACGTAAAGGAAAAACACGTAATTGCAAAAGCTAAGCCGACTACCATCTTTCCGAAATGGAAAGCTTTTGGCTAAGGGACGTGAAGTCCCCACCGAGGAGATCAACATCTACTTCGGCAAAATTGATTGAAATACTGTTACAACGTAACCATAGATAGCGAGAACCACACCCACCGTATAATTTGATGCACTTTGTTCGTGTGAATATGATATCATTATGTATTGTTAGACCAATTTCAAGTCGCATAACCAGAGATTGATCTCATCTCGCATTATAAGATTTCAGTGATACATGGTTAGTTATAGACCTGTACTTACGGTATTAGGCCTATGCCATTACCATTATTGTTTTATATTATTATACAATTAGTAGGTCCACGTAAATAATATCACATCCTAAATGGCATGCCCACGTTTGCCTCTCCAGTACGTTTCATCCTGCATTATAATATAATTTACTTAAATCGTCTTTGTGGATATTGCATCGCACTCTGTGCTGTACTTGGATGATTTCTCTATATACTGCTTTTCCTTTTGCAAAGCTTTGTTGTTTTTGTGTTCGCAGATATATACAATTGTTCTACATGTTATTCATTTTAATGTACGTTGCATAATCAACACTTTTTTTGCTCCATATCTCATTATCAAGAAGTTAAGCGTTACAGTAACACCTATTATGTTTAATCTGTTTACATTATTATTTTACTTATATTTGGAACGTTTATTCAACTGTTGTGACCATAAGCCAGATCAATAAAAGATCCATTACTTTAGTATTAACGGACTGCCTTTTCAATTTGATAATTACTCCCATTGTGGTGCACGATACCAATCTATCCACTATGTCACAAAATGTACCTGATAGCTTATCGGAAGACAGAATACTAGTCAATATATATATATATATATATATATATATATATATATATATATATAAATATATATATATATATATATATATATATATATATATATATATATATTTATATATATATATATATTTATATATATATATATATATATATATATATATATATATATATATATATATATACATAAATATAATTATATCAACATGTTTCGTATCCATTCAATAACTTCAATATATATATATGTATATATATATATATATATATATATATATATATATATATATATATATATATATATATATATATATATATATATATATATATTGAATGGATATGAAACATGTTGATATAATTATTTTTCTCACTTGTAAAAGATAGTAGAACAAGGGCTGATGAAGTAACATAACTTTTGGATCAGTACAGCTTGGCTATCAGAAAGTACCCATTCTCACAGTGGTCAATAAATAAATGGAACAAATTATCTACATATTGTGCAAATGCTAATTGTGCAAAGGAGGCACAATTAATTCCCATATGTATATATATATACATAAGAATGTCGTTGCGAAACAGTCCTCGTTGTTGTTATTTAATCATACATTCGCATCGCGGAACAAAGGAAGAAACCGGATGTTGGGATTTGCGATGGAGACTAATTGTGCATTTACACTGATATCCACTTTAAAACTCCCTATATATATATATATATATATATATATATATATATATATATATATATATATATATATATATATATATATATATATACTTGTAGAAGAGCGAGATTGTTCAACGTGTTAACTTGTGTTTACAATTCTATCATTCTATCGTACATCGTCACGTGGTTGGGTGGCAGCGGAGGTGGTTTTCAGAGCTCCTCTAATTTTCTTGAATTGCGCCGACTCTGAATCCATTGGTATCTCGGCGATGGAGCCCAGCTGCACATTATCTTGTTTGACTTCAACAGCATAATATTATATGCACGGTAAATCCTGAGTTTAGCCACTGAGAAGCTACACGTCTTTGTCCGCTTTGGCTGTGGACGCACACCGGGTTATTGCTCTCTACAAGCGCTAAACAGTTACGTTGCAAACATTAACTTTTCACTAGAAAAAGGAATAGTTCCATCAGAATGGAAAGAAGCAAACATTACGCCACTATTTAAGAAGGGATCGAGGAACAAGCCAGAAAATTACAGACCAGTGAGTTTAATATCAGTTATATGTAAATTACTCGAAACATTAATTAGAGACCACATGGTGGAATTCCTTGTAAAACATAATTTAATAAATACATCTCAACATGGGTTCCTGAAACAAGGTCATGTCTAACCAATATCTTGTGTTTTTTTGAAGAAATTACAAAGTGGGTAGATGACGGGTCACCAGTGGATGTTGTCTACTTAGATTTTCAGAAAGCTTTCGATAAAGTGCCACACCAAAGATTGATACTTAAACTAAAAGCCCATGGTATAGGTAATGATGTAATCAACTGGATAGAAAAGTGGCTTAAACACAGAAGACAGAGAGTAATAGTAGACGGTGAGATTTCAAACTGGAAATCGGTTTTGAGTGGGGTAACACAGGGATCAGTATTAGGCCCTATACTGTTTTTAATATATATAAATGATCTAGGAGATGACATATCTAGCAAAGTACTCAAATTTGCAGATGACACAAACGTATATAGAAAGGTTACAAATGATACAGATAAACAAAGTTTACAGGATGCTCTAGATAAATTAGTTAAATGGTCAGAAAAATGGCAAATGTTATTCAATTTTGGGAAGTGCAAATGTATACACATAGGGCATGGAAACATGGACGAAGAATATAAAATGGGGGATGCTGTACTAGGTAGAACCACACAAGAAAAGGACTTAGGAGTAACATTTAGTGCTGACATGAAAGTTTCAGAGCAATGTGGGATTGCTGCTTCAAAAGGAAATCAAATTCTAGGGCTAATTAGGAGATCTATCATATATAAGGAGAAACAGCTAATTGTACCCCTGTACAAAGCAATAGTTAGACCACATTTGGAATATTGTATTCAAGCATGGAGGCCGTATCGTAAAAAGGACATAGACAAGCTAGAAAGAATACAACGAAGAGCAACCAAAATAATTCCAGAATTGAGAGACCTTAGTTATGAAAGTCGCTTATTACAATGTGGCTTGACAAAACTAGAGACCAGGAGACTAAGAGGAGACCAAATAGACGTATTTAAAATAGTGAACGGTTATGAGGATGTTGATAGGAATATGTTCTTCATACTTAAAGAAGGCAGTAGAACCAGAGGACACAAAGCAGCATTAGTTAAGGAGCAGTGTAGGTTGGACATGAGAAAGTACTCTTTCTCACAGAGGGTGATAAATGAATGGAACAAACTGCCAAATGATTGTGTTAATGCTAGTAGTGTGAATATGTTTAAAAATATAAGTGACATATATTTGATAAGGGTGGGCTACACATAGATGAGAAAATTGTTGGACTCTCGATAAACCAATGGCTTCCTTGTCCACTTTGCCATCTGGAACTTTTTGTTTGGGATGGCAATCTTGTTAAATCTTGTTAAATGTCATCGCTCGCTTCTACAGTAGAGTCACACGGGGCGCGGTTATGAAAGCTGCTCGAGAGAAACAAGCAAACACAAACTATCGTCTCATCGACGACTTGACTCAAGAAGACGTAAAGGAAAAACACGTAATTGCAAAAGCTAAGCCGACTACCATCTTTCCGAAATGGAAAGCTTTTGGCTAAGGGACGTGAAGTCCCCACCGAGGAGATCAACATCTACTTCGGCAAAATTGATTGAAATACTGTTACAACGTAACCATAGATAGCGAGAACCACACCCACCGTATAATTTGATGCACTTTGTTCGTGTGAATATGATATCATTATGTATTGTTAGACCAATTTCAAGTCGCATAACCAGAGATTGATCTCATCTCGCATTATAAGATTTCAGTGATACATGGTTAGTTAAAGACCTGTACTTACGGTATTAGGCCTATGCCATTACCATTATTGTTTTATATTATTATACAATTAGTAGGTCCACGTAAATAATATCACATCCTAAATGGCATGCCCACGTTTGCCTCTCCAGTACGTTTCATCCTGCATTATAATATAATTTACTTAAATCGTCTTTGTGGATATTGCATCGCACTCTGTGCTGTACTTGGATGATTTCTCTATATACTGCTTTTCCTTTTGCAAAGCTTTGTTGTTTTTGTGTTCGCAGATATATACAATTGTTCTACATGTTATTCATTTTAATGTACGTTGCATAATCAACACTTTTTTTGCTCCATATCTCATTATCAAGAAGTTAAGCGTTACAGTAACACCTATTATGTTTAATCTGTTTACATTATTATTTTACTTATATTTGGAACGTTTATTCAACTGTTGTGACCATAAGCCAGATCAATAAAAGATCCATTACTTTAGTATTAACGGACTGCCTTTTCAATTTGATAATTACTCCCATTGTGGTGCACGATACCAATCTATCCACTATGTCACAAAATGTACCTGATAGCTTATCGGAAGACAGAATACTAGTCAATATATATATATATATATATATATATATATATATATATATATATATATATATATATATATATTTATATATATATATATATTTATATATATATATATATATATATATATATATATATATATACATAAATATAATTATATCAACATGTTTCGTATCCATTCAATAACTTCAATATATATATATGTATATATATATATATATATATATATATATATATATATATATATATATATATATATATATATATATATATATATATATATATATATATATATATATATATTGAATGGATATGAAACATGTTGATATAATTATTTTTCTCACTTGTAAAAGATAGTAGAACAAGGGCTGATGAAGTAACATAACTTTTGGATCAGTACAGCTTGGCTATCAGAAAGTACCCATTCTCACAGTGGTCAATAAATAAATGGAACAAATTATCTACATATTGTGCAAATGCTAATTGTGCAAAGGAGGCACAATTAATTCCCATATGTATATATATATACATAAGAATGTCGTTGCGAAACAGTCCTCGTTGTTGTTATTTAATCATACATTCGCATCGCGGAACAAAGGAAGAAACCGGATGTTGGGATTTGCGATGGAGACTAATTGTGCATTTACACTGATATCCACTTTAAAACTCCCTATATATATATATATATATATATATATATATATATATATATATATATATATATATATATATATATATATATATATATATACTTGTAGAAGAGCGAGATTGTTCAACGTGTTAACTTGTGTTTACAATTCTATCATTCTATCGTACATCGTCACGTGGTTGGGTGGCAGCGGAGGTGGTTTTCAGAGCTCCTCTAATTTTCTTGAATTGCGCCGACTCTGAATCCATTGGTATCTCGGCGATGGAGCCCAGCTGCACATTATCTTGTTTGACTTCAACAGCATAATATTATATGCACGGTAAATCCTGAGTTTAGCCACTGAGAAGCTACACGTCTTTGTCCGCTTTGGCTGTGGACGCACACCGGGTTATTGCTCTCTACAAGCGCTAAACAGTTACGTTGCAAACATTGGCCACCATGTCTGGGCATGGCAAACAAAATCGCGGTAAAGCCCAGTCTGTGACCAAAGCTATGCCGACAAAAATGGACAATGTCCCGATGGAGAAGAATTTACAGCGTTCGTTCGCACTATTTTGACTTGTTTGAACGACAAAATGGACAACCTAATTACTAAGAAAAAGCAAAGCAAGCAAACTATGAAAGAAAGCTGAACGACATAGAGGAAAGAGTGATCAGGCAGGACACTGTGATCGCAGAGCTGGGCGAGAGATTTGAATTCATCTCAAACGGTTCTAAGGAACTGGACAAGTCGCTGGAGGTGATGGAAAAGGCGTTGGACGAAACAACACGAAACCAAAAACGCCATTGCGTCCACCGCGAGACTTGAGAAGCTCATTTGTGCAGAACGGCACTCGCGCGGTTTCAACATCCGTTTGCTGGGCGTGCGAAGACTGCATAAAGACGGTCGAAAACATTGTACGGAATCAATTCGCGTTAACTGGCAACATCATCGAGAATGCTCACCGCACCGGGAGACCATCGAATGACAACCCGCGTCATGTCATCGCTCGTTTCTACAGTAGAGTCACATGGGGCGCGGTCATGAAAGCTGCTCGAGGGAAACAAGCAAACACAAACTATCGTAAGACGTAAAGGAAAAATACGCATACGCCCATATACGAATGACTTGTAGAAGCTAAGCCGACGACCATCCTTCCGAAACGGAAAGAAGCTTTTGGCTGAGGGACGTGAAGTCCTCGCCAAGGAGATCAACATCTACCTCGGCAAAATTTACTGAAATACTGTTACAACGTAACCATACCACCGATAGCGAGAACCACACCCACCGTATAATTTTATGCACTTTGTTCGTGTGGATATGATATCATTGTGTATTGTTAGACCAATTAAGTCGTATAACCAGTGATTGATCTCATCTCGCATTATAATATTTCAGTGATACAGGGTTAGTCATAGACCTGTTCTTTAAAATTATTGTTTTATATTATTATACAATTAGTAGGTCAACGTAAACAATATCACATGCTAAATGGCATGCCCACGTTTGCCTATCCAGTACTTTTCATCATGCATTATAATATAATTTACTTAAATCTTCTTTGTGGATATTACATCGCACTCTGTGCTGTACTTGGATGATTTCTCTCTATATACTGCTTTTCCTTTTGCAAAGCTTTGTTGTTTTTGTGTTCGCAGATAAATACATTTGTTCTACTTGTTATTCATCTTAATGTACGTTGCATAATCAACACTGTTTTGCTCCATATCTCATTATCAAGAATTTAAGCGTTACATGTTTAAGCAACACCTATTATGTTTAATCTGTTTACACTATTATTTTACTTATGTTTGGAACGTTTATTCAACTGTTGTGACCATAAGCCAGATCAATATAAGATCCATTACTTTAGTATTACTGGACTGCCTTTTCAATTTGATAATTACTCCCATTGTGGTGCACGATATCAATCTATCAACAATGTCACAAAATGTACATGATAGCTTATCGGAAGACAGAATACTAGTCAATATATATATATTCATATATATATATATATATATATATATATATATATATATATATATATATATATATATATATATATATATATATTGAATGCATATGAAACATGTTGATATAATTATTTTTCTCACTTGAAAAAGATAGTAGAACAAGGGCTGATGAAGTAACATAAGTTTTGGATCAGTACAGCTTGGCTATCAGAATGTACCCATTCACACAGTGGTAAATAAATAAATGGAACAAATTATCTACATGTTGTGTAAATGCTAGCAGTGCGAATATGTATAAACACAACATTGACAAATATCTCAGATGAGAATTGTTTGGACTCGCGATAGGCCACTGGATTCTTTATCACTTGGCATCGGGGTATTTTGGCCTTGGATAGCAATCGTGTTAAATCTTGTTATTGCAGCGTAAGACCAGACAGTTTCCGTAGCGATCCACCTCCAAAACACCTCCAGTATGATTGATGATTTCGTATAGCGCGTTGTGTGTCTGTTTTCCCGCTGAACTCCTTCAGTAATCAACAGTCCACTATTGATTTAAAACCAAAGGGAAATTTTGAAATCATGTTGCGCAATTCTCAGATCTACCGCACAGGAACAATCGCAAATTAAATTCCTATGTTCATTAGTCATTCCAAAGGAGGCACAATTAATTCCCAAATATATATATATATATATATATATATATATATATATATATATATATATATATATATATATATATATATATATATATATATATATATATATATATATATACACACACACACGCACACACACACACACACACACACACACACACACACACACACACACACACACACACACACACACACACACACACACACACACACACATAATAATTTGTTGTTGCTATTTAAGCATACATTCGCATCGCGGAACTAAGGAAGACACCGGATGTTGGGATTTGCGATGGAGACTAATTGTGCATTGACACAGATATCCACTTTAAAACTCCCTCTTTTTTGATTTAGCCCATCGCGAATTGGATTTGTTGATGATGAAGTATGTAATGTATAAATAGTCTAAGTGATATGCACAGTCGGCTAATTAAAAAATGCGTCAGTTTGCTAAAATTGTCGAAAGAAAAAATTATTTCATATTTTGTCCGATGATTTCACCAAAATAAAATGTTTAAATGCATACATCTGAGCTAGCATGTTTCGCGGATACTATATATAGGTTCAGTTTGTTCAATATAGGAACAAATCGAATTGACGAGGGACTTTTAATGTCTAATCCTGTTGGTGGGATCATTCGCAATTAGTATTGAATGACAAGCATTTCCGCCTAAACAGCTCTTGCTGAAGATATTATATTTGTCCATGTCTCTTAATATATATACTTGAAGAAGAGCGAGATTTTTCAACGTGTTAACTTGTGTGTACAATTCTATCATTCTATCGTACATCGTAACGTGGTTGGGTGGAAGCGGAGGTGGTTTTCAGAGCTCCTCTAATTTTCTTGAATTGCGCCGACTCTGAATCCAGTGGTATCTCGGCGATGGAGCCAAGCTGCACATAATCTTGTTTGACTTCAACAGCATAATATTGTATGCGCGTTAAATCCTGAGTTTAGCCACTGAGAAGCTACACGTCTTTGTCCGCTTTGGCTGTGGACGCACACCGGGTTATTGCACTCTACAAGCGCTAAACAGTTACGTGGCAAACATTGGCCACCATGTCTGGGCATGGCAAACAAAATCGCGGTAAAGCCCGGTCAGTGACCGAAGCTATGCCGACAGAAATGGACAATGTCCCGATGTATGAAGAATTTACAGCGTTCGTTCGCACTACTTTGACTTGTTTGAACGACAAAATGGACAACCTGATTACTAAGAAAAAGCAAAGCAAGCAAACTATGAAAGAAAGCTGAACGACATAGAGGAAAGAGTGATCAGGCAGGACACTGTGATCGCAGAGCTGGCCGATAGATTTGAGTTCATCTCAAACGGTTCTAAGGAACAGGACAAGTCGCTGGCAGTGATGGAAAAGGCGTTGGACGAAACAACACGAAACCAAAAACGCCACTGCGTCCACCGCGAGACTTGAGAAGCTCATTTGTGCAGAACGGCACTCGCGCGGTTTCAACGTCAGTTTGCTGGGCGTGCGAAGACTGCATCAAGACGGTCGAAAACATTCTACGGAATTAATTCGCGTTAATTGGCAACATCATCGAGAATGCTCACCGCACCGGGAGACCATCGAATGACAACCCGCGTCATGTTTTATACGTAATGTTTAGGAGAGATCGAATAGGAAGAAGGGGAGAGGGAGTTATTTTATATGTTAAAGAATCTATTCAGGCTTATGAAATAAAATTAGAAGGCGAATCAGATTACGATGAAGCTGTTTGGTGCAAAATAGTTTCAGGAAATTCAAAATTAACTATTGGATTAGTTTACCGAAGTCCAAACATAAACGAAGCGGATAACATAAAAATACAAAATGCTATAAAGGAAGTTAGTAAAGGGGAATGTATCATAATGGGAGATTTTAACCATGGACACATACAATGGAAATCTCTAGAGAGTACAGGGGGTGATGACCAACAATTTTTATTTCTAATTCAGGAGAGCTTCCTTACTCAGCACGTGATAGAACCAACCAGGGGAGAAAATTTATTAGATACAGTTTTATCATCACAAAAAGAATTAGTCGACAATTTAAAAATACATGAACCATTGGGTAACTGTGACCACAATCAAAATCATTTTGACATCAACGTAAAATCAGAAAGTAAAACTAAAAAAACGTATAGGAGAAACTTACACAAAGGTAACTATAAAGATTTGAGGAAATACTTAGCAAAGCCAGATTGGAATAACATGCTGATGAATAAGACCGCAATTGAATGTTAGAATATTCTAAAATATGAAATTGAGAGTATCATCGATAAATTTGTTCCCTTGAAAAAACAAGGAAAACGGTCTAGAAAGAAACCCTTGTCAAAAGAAGCTATTAGAAAATAGTGTTTAAGCAAACTATGTGGAGGGTTTATAGGCGTACCAGATAGGATGAAGACTATGCAAATTACAAAGAGGCACTTAACCTAGCTACAACTGAAATTAGAAAATCTAAAAGAACCTTTGAAAAAAAATTGGCAGGTAATATCAAAAATGACAACAAGAGTTTCTATGCTTATGTAAGGAGTAAACAGAACGTTCGAGATAAGGTCAGACCACTGGAAAACAAAAGGGGAAACATAATTTCAGAGGGGTTTCAAATGGCAGAGGTCCTGAATGAGTATTTCAGCTCAGTATTTACCACAGAAGATATCAGCTCACTTCCAGTTCCATTTACTAAATTTGAGGGAAATAAATCAGAACATTTACGGCAGTTATTTGTAACTCCTGTAATGATATCAAACATAATTAAGAAGATGAAAGATAATATATCACCTGGAGTTGATGGGATACCACCAAAACTGCTTAAGGAAATTGTTGAGCAAATTAGTACACCACTTGCAAAATTGTTTAACTTGTCACTGGAAGAAGGAATAGTTCCATCAGAATGGAAAGAAGCAAACATTACGCCACTATATAAGAAGGGATCGAGGAACAAGCCAGAAAATTACAGACCAGTGAGTTTAATATCAGTTATATGTAAATTACTCGAAACATTAATTAGAGACCACATGGTGGAATTACTTGTAAAACATAATTTAATAAATACATCTCAACATGGGTTCCTAAAAGCAAAGTCATTTCTAACCAATATATTGTGTTTTTTTGAAGAAATTACAAAGTGGGTAGATGACGGGTCACCAGTGGATGTTGTCTACTTAGATTTTCAGAAAGCTTTCGATAAAGTGCCACACCAAAGATTGATACTTAAATTAAAAGCCCATGGTATAGGTAATGATGTAATCAACTGGATAGAAAAGTGGCTTACACACAGAAGACAGAGAGTAATAGTAGACGGTGAGATTTCAAACTGGACATCGGTTCTGAGTGGGGTACCACAGGGATCAGTATTAGGCCCTATACTGTTTTTAATATATATAAATGATCTAGAAGATGACATATCTAGCAAAGTACTCAAATTTGCAGATGACACAAAAGTATTCAGAAAGGTTACAAATGATACAGATAAACAAAGTTTACAGGATGATCTAGATAAATGGTCAGACAAATGGCAAATGTTATTCAATTTTGGGAAGTGCAAATGTATACACATAGGGCATGGAAACATGGACGAAGAATATAAAATGGGGGATGCTGTACTAGGTAGAACCACACAAGAAAAGGACTTAGGAGTAACATTTAGTGCTGACATGAAAGTTTCAGAGCAATGTGGGATTGCTGCTTCAAAAGGAAATTAAATTCTAGGGCTAATTAGGAGAACTATCATGTATAAGGAGAAACAGCTAAGTGTACCCCTGTACAAAGCAATAGTTAGACCACATTTGGAATATTGTATTCAAGCATGGAGGCCGTATCGTAAAAAGGTCATAGACGAGCTAGAAAGAATACAACGAAGAGCAACCAAAATGCTTCCAGAATTGAGAGACCTTAGTTATGAAAGTCGCTTATTACAATGTGGTTTGACAACACTAGAGACCAGGAGACTAAGAGGAGACCAAATATACGTATTTAAAATAGTGAACGGTTATGAGGATGTTGATAGGAATATGTTCTTCAAACTTAAAGAAGGCAGTAGAACCAGAGGACACAAAGCAGCATTAGTTAAGGAGCAGTGTAGGTTGGACATGAGAAAGTACTCTTTCTCACAGAGGGTGATAAATGAATGGAACAAACTGCCAAATGATTGTGTTAACATCTACCTCGGCAAAATTGACTGAAATACTGTTACAACGTAACCACAGATAGCGAGAACCACACCCACCGTATAATTTGATGCACTTTGTTCGTGTGGATATAATATCATTATGTATTGTTAGACCAATTTCAAGTCGCATAACCATTGATTGATCTCATCTCGCATTATAAGATTTCAGTGATACATGGTTAGTCATAGACCTGTACTTACGGTATTAGGCTTATGCCTTTACCATTATTGTTTTATATTATTATACAATTAGTAGGTCCACGTAAACAATATCACATGCTAAATGGCATGCCCACGTTTGCCTATCCAGTACGTTTCATCATGCATTATAATATAATTTACTTAAATCTTCTTTGTGGATATTGCATCGCACTCTGTGCTGTACTTGGATGATTTTTCTATATACTGCTTTTCCTTTTGCAAAGCTTTGTTGTTTTTGTGTTCGCAGATATATACATTTGTTCTACTTGTTATTCATCTAAATGTACGTTGCATAATCAACACTGTTTTGCTCCATATCTCATTATCAAGAATTTAAGCGTTACAGGTTTAATTAACACCTACTAAGTTTAAACTGTTTACATTATTATTTTACTTATATTTGGAACGTTTATTCAACTGTTGTGACCATAAGCCAGATCAATATAAGATCCATTACTTTAGTATTAACGGACTGCCTTTTCAATTTGATAATTACTCCCATTGTGGTGCACGATATCAATCTATCCACTATGTCACAAAATGTACATGATAGCTTATCGGAAGACAATACTAGTCAATATATATATATATATATATATATATATATATATATATATATAGAATTATTTTTCTCACTTGTAAAAGATAGTAGAACAATGGCTGATGAAGTAACATAAGTTTTGGATCAGTACAGCTTGGCTATCCGAAAGTACCCATTCTCACAGTGGTAAAAAAATAAATGGAACAAATTATCTACATATTGTGCAAATCCTTGCAGTGCGAATATGTATAAACACAACACTGACAAATATCTCAGATGATAATTGTTTGGCCTCGCGATAGGCCACTGGATTCTTTATCACTTGGCATCGGGGTATTTTGGCCTTGGATAGCAATCGTGATAAATCTTGTTATTGCAGCGTAAGACCAGACAGTTTCCGTAGCGATCCACCTCCAAAACACCTCCAGTATGATTGATGATTTCGTATAGCGCGTTGTGTGTCTGTTTTCCCGCTGAGCTCCTTCTGTAATCAACAATCCACTATTGATTTAATACCAAAGGGAACTATTGAACTCATGTTGCGCTATTCTTTTATCTTCCGCACAGGAACAATCGCAAATTAAATTCCTATGTTCATTAGGCATTCCAAAGGAGGCACAATTAATTCCCATATGTATATATATATATATATATATATATATATATATATATATATATATATATATATATATATATATATATATATATATATATATATATATATATATATATATATATATATATATATATATATATATATATATATATATATATATATATATATATATATATATAAGAATGTCGTTGCGAAACAGTCCTCGTTGTTGTTATTTAATCATACATTCGCATCGCGGAACAAAGGAAGACACCGGATGTTGGGATTTGCGATGGAGACTAATTGTGCATTTTCACTGGTATCCACTTTAAAACTCCCTCTTTTTTATTTAGCCCATCGCGAATTGGGTTTGGTGATGATGAAATATGTAGTGTGTAAATAGTCTGTGATATGCACGGTCGGCTTATTAAAAGAATGCGTCCGTTTGCTAAAATTGTCGAAAGAAAAAATAATTTCATACTTTGTCCGATGATTTCACCAAAATAAAATGTTTAAATGCCTACACCCGAGCTAGTATGTTTTCGTGGATACTAGATATAGGTTCAGTTTGTTCAATATAGGAACAAATCGAATTGACGAGGGACTTTTAATGTCTAATCCTGTTGGTGGGATCATTCGCAATTAGTATTGAATGACAAGCATTTCCGCCTAAACAGCTCTTGCTGAAGATATTATATTTGTCCATGTCTCTTAATATATATACTTGTAGAAGAGCGAGATTTTTCAACATGTTAACTTGTGTGTACAATTCTATCATGTTATCGTACATCGTCACGTGGTTGGGTGGCAGCGGAGGTGGTTTTCAGAGCTCCTCTAATTTTCTTGAATTGCGCCGACTCTGAATCCAGTGGTATCTCGGCGATGGAGCCAAGCTGCACATAATCTTGTTTGACTTCAACAGCATAATATTGTATGCGCGTTAAATCCTGAGTTTAGCCACTGAGAAGCTACACGTCTTTGTCCGCTTTGTCTGTGGACGCACATCGGGTTATTGCACTCTACAAGCGCTAAATAGTTACGTGGCAAAAATTGGTCACCATGTCTGGGCATGGCAAACAAAATCGCGGTAAAGCCTGGTCAGTGACCGAAGCTATGCCGACAGAAATGGACAATGTCCCGATGGATGAAGAATTTACAGCGTTCGTTCGCACTACTTTGACTTGTTTGAACGACAAAATGGACAACCTAATTACTAAGCAAAAGCAAAGCAAGCAAACTATGAAAGAAAGCTGAACGACATAGAGGAAAGAGTGACCATGCAGGACACTGTGATCGCAGAGCTGGCCGAGAGATTTGATTTCATCTCAAACGGTTCTAAGGAACAGGACAAGTCGCTGGCAGTGATGGAAAAGGCGTTGGACGAAACAACACGAAACCAAAAACGCCACTGCGCCCACCGCGAGACTTCAGAAGCTCATTTGTGCAGAACGGCAATCGCGATGTTTCAACGGGCGAAGACTGTATAGAGACGGTCGAAAACATTCTACGGGATAAATTATTGTTAACTGGCAACGTCATCGAGGATGCTCACCGCGCCGGGAGACCATCGAAAGACAACCCGCGTCATGTCATCGCTCGTTTCTACAGTAGAGTTACACGGGGCGCGGTTATGAAAGCTGCTCGAGGGAAACAAGCAAACACAAACTATCGTCTCATCGACGACTTGACTCAAGAAGACGTAAAGGAAAAACACGTAATTGCACAAGCTAAGCCGACTACCATCTTTCCGAAATGGAAAGCTTTTGGCTGAGGGACGTGAAGTCCCCGCCGAGGAGATCAACATCTACCTGATGCACTTTGTTCGTGTGGATATGAATTACCTTACTTAAAGACGCCAATTTGTCCAATTAGATGATATAATGTCAGACCCATTAACTATCTCAACAGGTGTTCCGCATCTGTCAACACTAGGTCCCCTATTATTTACTGTGTATATAAATTATATTCATCTTGTTAACAATAAATTCAAGGCGACAGTATACGCTGATGATACCACTCTTGTCGGACCACTCTTTTCTTTCAAATGCAATACTAATAGTAATATGCAAGACTATAATACTATCAACGACAACATTAACATTGAACTGAACCATATCAGTGAATGGTTATATGTAAACAAACTTTCTCTAAACACAAGTAAAACTATATACATGTTGTTCCGTTTTCCACAATGTAGTATTTAGGATATAAAATTAGCGGTACAAATAGACGGTCAATCTATAGAGTGTGTACGGAACAAATAGACTGTCAACCCATAGAGTGTGGACGGTACAAATAGACTGTCAACCCATACAGTATGTACGGTACAAATAGACGGTCAACCCATAGAGTGTGTACGGTACAAATAGACTGTCAACCCAAAAAGTGTGTACGGTACAAATAGAATGTCAACCCATAGAATGTGTACGGTACAAATAAACTGTCAACCCATACAGTATGTACGGTACAAATATACGGTCAACCCATACAGTGTGTACGGTACAAATAGACGGTCAACCCATAGAATGTGTACGGTACAAATAGACGGTCAACCCATAGAGTGTGTACGGTACAAATAGACTGTCAACCCATATAGTGTGTACGGTACAAATAGACGGTCAACCCATACAGTGTATACGTTACAAATAGACTGTCAACCAATACAGTGTGTACAGTACAAATATACTCTCAACCCATACAGTGTGTACGGTACAAATAGACGGTCAACCCATACAGTGTGTACGGTACAAATAGACGGTCAACCCATAGAGTGTGTACGGTACAAATACACTGTCAACCCATACAGTGTGTACGGTACAAATAGACTGTCAACCCATACAATGTGTACGGTACAAATAGACGGTCAACCCATAGAGTGTGTACGAAACAAATATACGGTCAACCCATACCGTGTGTACGGTACAAATAGACGGTCAACCCATACAGTGTGTACGGTACAAATAGACGGTCAACTCATACAGTGTGTACGGTACAAATAGACGGTCAACCCATACAGTGTGTACGGTACAAATAGACGGTAAACCCATACAGTGTGTACGGTACAAATAGACGGTCAACCCATACAGTGTGTACGTTACAAACAGACGGTCAACCCATACAGTGTGTACGGTACAAATAGACGGTCAACCCATACAGTATGTACGGTACAAATAGACGGTCAACCCATAAGGTGTACGGTACAAATAGACGGTCAACCCATAGAAATGTGTACGGTACAAATAGACGGTCAACCCATAGAGTATGACCGGTACAAATAGACTGTCAACCCATACAGTGTGTACGGTACAAATAGACGGTCAACCCATAGAATGTGTACAGTACAAATAGACGGTCCACCCACAGAGTGTGTACGGTACAAATAGACTGTCAACCCATACAGTGTGTACGGTACAAATATACGGTCAACCCATACAGTGTGTACGAAACAAATATACGGTCAACCCATACCGTGTGTACGGTACAAATAGACGGTCAACCCATACAGTGTGTACGGTACAAATAGACGGTCAACTCATACAGTGTGTACGGTACAAATAGACGGTCAACCCATACAGTGTGTACGGTACAAATAGACGGTAAACCCATACAGTGTGTACGGTACAAATAGACGGTCAACCCATACAGTGTGTACGTTACAAACAGACGGTCAACCCATACAGTGTGTACGGTACAAATAGACGGTCAACCCATACAGTATGTACGGTACAAATAGACGGTCAACCCATACATGTGTACGGTACAAATAGACGGTCAACCCATACTGTGTGTACGCAAATTAAATTATTTAGGCACTATTATTCAAGAAACTTAAACTGGACTACACACATTGACATAACATCAAATAAAATATCACGAACTTTGGGAGTCATGAATAAGCTAAAACACTTCCTACCGGGATACACATTACAGACTATGTACAATTATTTAAGCACCGGCCACGCATACAACCAAATCGTCGTGAGTCGGCGATCATATACAACTTATTAGTCACCGACTCGCAATCACCGACTCCCGGATCCTCGACTGGAGCGGCTAGACATGCAACTGGGCCACCAGTCGGCGATTGTGTTGCAGCTACATATACAACTAACTAGTCAGCGATTCGACTGTGCCGCCGCCGAAAAACCTGGTGTATATATTGTGAACTGCATGCGCGCTCTCTCCCTAGTGTTGGTAAGCAGTACCAGAAGTAGAATGGCGCCTCTTACAAAAGACGTAAATTTAGCACTCGCAATTGTCGCAATTTAGCTGGTTCGACCTTGTCGTCGACGTCGAAGAGAATTGCGGAAAGGTCGTCTGTGGGTTCGACCACATATCAACGAGAGGGAAGAATATGGAGCATTTTATTTCCTTCTGCCAGCGCTAGGAGAACGTGCGAATGAGATGTACCAGAATTTTCTGAGGATGCCGGCCCAGTCTATGACTGGCTTCTGGACAATATCACGCCATACATCACGAAGAAAGGTACGACTGAAGATACGGTGATTTCCCCAGCAGACGCTGTAGGGGCTTGTGTCCAAAGCCTGTCACTATAACCACACTGTACTATCAATGTAACCAGAACATGTGGCTCCTGCTGAGATCGTCTCAGTGAGAGGGGTAGGGTTCCTTACTCACAGTTGAGTGTATTCACTACTGACTTGGGAAATGGGGACTGTTCAAACAATTGCCTAGACCTTCTTTGATGTTGGCAAGTTCAATTTGATCCTGCATAATGAAGCTGTAACTTTCGCTCCCAGACTCACGGCTAGTGCACTACGATTTTATGAGCATATCAAAGCTACTGGCTTTATTCAGCATTTTGAAGTAAAAATGCTAAACTGGCATCAACATTACATTTTATACTGAAATTAACAAATCCAAGTGCTTTAAATAAAAATTTCAAGTGATTTAAATCATGATTAAATTAACCTGATTTAAATCGCCAACCTTGTTTAGTTCACATTGAGACAGCTTAATTTATCACATCATCTCTTGAAATATTTTTTGTTTGTTTCTTACAAATGTCATATTTTTAGGACTTAAAATATGAAAGATAGGTTTTGAGGGTTATACTTGTCCTTAAAAGTTAAAATTAATTAATTCCAATTAGGTTTATAATACACACATACACACTCACACACGCGCACACTCACACACACGCACACACACACGCACGCACGCACGTACGCACGCACGCACGCACGCACGCACACACACACACACACACACACACACACACACACACACACACGCACACACACACACACACTCGCACGCACGCACGCACGCACGCACGCACGCACGCACGCACGCACGCACACACACACACACACACACACAAACATAAACACAGGAGGCATTGCTCTATAACCTTTTTCGCACTAATTATACAGAAAAGGGCTTGCACGCCACATTTCGATCACATCCGCTTCCCTCTCCTCGCCAAACCCCCTGTGGCTCTTGTTCGCCTTCTGGTGATTACGTCAAATAGCGCATAGGCCCTATTCTGTGTCGGTGTTGTCACGTGTCATGCTGCACTGTGACTGGCTGGCGGATCGCCGACGATCTAGTTGCGTCGAGGACGCAACTTGGGGTCGAGTCGACGACTACTGCGCGGCTACATATGCAACTATCGTCAATCCGGCGGATAGCCGATTCGATTTTCGAATCCTCCAAAACCAGTCGTGGATCGGCGAAAAATCCGATCGACGACTAGTCGTGGGTTCGATGTTGTGCCAACGGGAGCGGCCACACATGCAACTAGTCCGTCTTGGATCGGGCATCCGGAATCCACGATCTGATCCACGTAGATCGGCTGAATAGCCGACTCACTACGGTTTGGTTGTATGTGTAGCCCGGGCTTTAATCGTGCCACATTTCAATTATAGCGTTTTATCGTGGGGTTTTGATAAGAATAGACTATCCAAATTACAGAAAAGAATAATTTCCCGTAGTAAATACAACTCACATACGGAACCTATACTTAATCTCTCAACCTACTCAAAATATAAGAAATTTTCACGCGTCAATGCTTGACATTTTTTCTTAAATTTTTGCATAACACTATTTTTGCAAAATGCTGCTTATCATGATATTCCCACAAGGCAATGTCATCAAAACGCTGTCCCATACAGGCATACTTCGAGAGCCATGTACTGTATTAGATACCACTTACCAGCGTTACTTAGAAAAATGCCACCATGCATTGTGGAAAAAAATTCCTGCACAAACGCTAACTGCTACATATGCACTTAGGCTACAAATGATCACCATGTCCTGTCTTCAGATGAACTGTGACAATAAACGTTGACAATGATGTAAAACATGTTGTAAGCAATGTATGCACACGGAAAACAACCATTAGTCAGAGTCTCTTGGCAGCTTTTTTATGTTTAAATGCTAGGAGTATAGTAAATAAGAAAAACGAATTAAACATTATGGTAGAAGATATTGAACCTCACATAATTGGTATAACCGAATCATGGGCCAACACAGACATTACAGATGCTGAATTAGGATTGACAGGATACGTAATTTTTAGGAGCGATCGAATAGGAAGAAGGGGAGGGGGAGTTATTTTATATGTTAAAGAATCTATTCAGGCTTATGAAATAAAATAAGAAAGCGAAGCAGATTACGATGAAGCTGTTTGGTGCAAAATAGTTTCAGGATATTCAAAATTAACTATTGGATTAGTTTATCGAAGTCCAAACATAAACGAAGAGGATAACACAAAAATGCAAAATGCTATAAAGGAAGTTAGTAAAGGGGAATTTATCATAATGGGAGATTTTAACCATGGACACATACAATGGAAATATCTAGAGAGTACAGGGGGTGATGACCAACAATTTTTATTTTTAATTCAGGAGAGCTTCCTTACTCAGCACGTGCTAGAACCAACCTGGGGAGAAAATGTATTGAATATAGTTTTATCATCACAAAAAGAATTAGTGGACAATGTAAAAATACATGAACCATTGGGTAACAGTGAACACAATCAAATACATTTTGACATCAACGTAAACTCAGAAAGTAAAAATAAAAAAACGTATAGGAGAAACTTCCACAAAGGTAATTATAAAGATATGAGAAAATACTTAGCAAAGCTAGATTGGAATAACATGCTGATGAATAAGACCGCAATTGAATGTTGGAATATTCTAAAATATGAAATTGAGAGTATCATCGATAAATTTTTTTCCTTGAAAAAACAAGGAAAACGGTCTAGAAAGAAACAGTTGTCAAAAGAAGCTATTATAAAAATAATGTTTAAGCAAACTATGTGGAGGGTTTATATGCGTACCAGAAAGGATGAAGACTATAAAAATTACAAAGAGGCACTTAACCTAGCTACAACTGAAATTAGAAAATCTAAAAGAACCTTTGAAAAAAAAATTGCAGGTAATATAAAAAATGACAGCAAGAGTTTCTATGCTTATGTAAGGAGTAAACAGAACGTTCGAGATAAGGTCGGACCACTGGAACAGGGGAAACATAATTTCAGAGGGGTTTAAAATGGCAGAGGTCCTGAATGAGTATTTCAGCTCAGTATTTACCACAGAAGATATCAGCTCACTTCCAGTTCCATTTACTAAATTTGAGGGAAATAAATCAGAATTTTTAGGGCAGATATTTGTAACTCCTGTAATGATAGCAAACAAAATTAAGAAGATGAAAGATAATAAATCACCTGGAGTTGATGGGATACCACCAAAACTGCTTAAGAAAATTGTTGAGCAAATTAGTACACCACTTGCAAAATTGTTTAATTTGTCACTAGAAGAAGGAATAGTTCCTTCAGAATAGAAAGAAGCAAACATTACGCCACTATTTAAGAAGGGATCGAGGAACAAGCCAGAAAATTACAGACCAGTGAGTTTAACAACAGTTTAACAAGATTTAACAAGATTTGCCATCCAAGCCAAAGGCCCAGATGGCAAGTGGACAAGGAAGCCATTGGCTTATCGAGAGTCCAACAATGTTCATCTACTTATAGCCCGCCCTCCTGAGATATGTGTCAACCTTGTTTATAAACATATTCACGCTGCTAGCAGTTACACAATCTGTAGACAATTTATTCCATTCATTTATTGTCCTCTGTGAGAAAGAGTGCTTCCTGATGTCCAATCTACATTGATCCTTTACTAATTTTACCTCATGTCCTCTAGTTCTGCTATCCTTCTTGAGTGAGAAAAACATATTTCTATCAATATTTTCATACCCATTCAATATCTTAAAAACTTCAATCTGATATCCTCTTAACCTCCTTGTCTCTAGAGTTGTTAAACCACATTCTTTCAGGCGTTCTTCATAACTAAGTTGTATGTAAATTACTCGAAACATTAATTAGAGACCACATGGTTGAATTCCTTGTAAATCATAATTTAACAAATACATCTCAACATGGGTTCCTAAAAGCAAGGTCATGTCTAACCATTCTCTTGTGTTTTTTTGAAGAAATTACAAAGTGGGTAGATGCGGGTCACCAGTGGATGTTGTCTACTTAGATTTTCAGAAAGCTTTCGATAAAGTGCCACACCAAAGATTGTTACTTAAACTAAAAGCCCATGGTATAGGTAATGATGTAATCAACTGGACAGAAAAGTGGCTTACACACAGACGGTAGACGGTGAGATTTCAAACTGGAAATCGGTTTTGAGTGGGGTACCACAGGGATCAGTATTAGGCCCTATACTGTTTTAAATATATATAAATGATCTAGAAGATGACATATCTAGCAAAGTACTCATATTTGCAGATGACAAAAAAGTATTCAGAAAGGTTACAAATGATACAGATAAACAAAGTTTACAGGATGATCTAGATAAATTAGTTAAATGGTCAGAAAAATGGCAAATGTTATTCCATTTTGGGAAGTGCAAATGTATACACATAGGACACGGAAACATGGACGAAGAATATAAAATGAGGGATGCTGTACTAGGTAGAACCACACAAGAAAATGACTTAGGTGTAACATTTAGTGCTGACATGAAAGTTTCAGAGCAATGTGGGATTGCTGCTTCAAAAGGAAATCAAATTCTATGGCTAATTAGGAGAAATATCATGTATAAGGAGAAACAGCTAATTGTACCCCTGTACAAAGCAATAGTTAGACCACATTTGGAATATTGTATTCAAGCATGGAGGCCGTATCGTAAAAAGGACATAGACAAGCTAGAAAGAATACAACGAAGAGCAACCAAAATGATACCAGAATTGAAAGACCTTAGTTGCGAAAGTCGCTTTTTACAATGTGTTTTGACAACACTAGAGACCATGAGACTAAGAGGAGACCAAATAGAAGTATTTAAAATAGTAAACGGTTATGAGGATGTTGATAGGAATATGTTCTTGAAACTTAAAGAAGGCAGTAGAACCAGAGGTCACAAAGCAGCATTGGTTAAGGAGCAGTGTAGGTTGGACATGAGAAAGTACTCTTTCTCACAGAGGGTGATAAATGAATGGAACAAACTGCCAAATGATTGTGTTAATGCTAGTAGTGTGAATATGTTTAAAAATAGAATTGACAGATATTTTATAAGGGTGGGCTACACATAGATGAGAAAAATTTTTGGACTCTCGATAAGCCAATGGCTTCCTTGTCCACTTTGCCATCTGGAACTTGTTGTTTTGGATGGCAATCTTGTTAATTCTGACACGCTTACGCTAACGTTAAGCGTCGGCCGAGTCGTCACGCATGAGTGATTCCTGTACATAGGAGAAATTTAGCGCCACAGCTCTGTCACCTGTCATCACATGTTTTATGTGGCTGCCTAATAAGATCCAGTATGGCATATAAAGTGAAGTTAAATTCAGGAGAAAAATTAATTTTGTGGAAAAGAGACTATCCGTGAAGTACGTCAGGCTAGTTTTGATGTTTTTGAGACCTTCCCTCCCATTGTGACGCTTCGTAACGCTGGCACGTACACAGAAAGTCCCCTGCCTGTTATGCATGTTTATATTCACTGCATGTATGCAATGGTTCGTAGTGCACAGGTAGAATATAGGTCTGCATAGCTAACGATAATAAGACATCATCAGGAGTCCATCGTTATGTTCGTATGTCAGGTGTAATCATGCTTGCAGTGAAGCCGTTTGAATGTTTGTGAAATATCCCCCAAAACTGGCATACGAATTAATGCTGTCAGTCTGACTTCGACGGCTAGACGAGCCAAAACGTATATTTGTGTAATCGTTACATAACGATTACCAAGACACCGCCGCATTGTGGACGTTCATCACACGTGTTTATATGCTTATATTGCATTTATTAAATGCATACATTTTCAGCAAAGGGCGCTGCCAGTGCCTATTATATCACATCGTACTATCATTGATTAGGTGGTGCTCGTGAACGAGGCATGTTGTATAGTACCAGACGCCGATAGGTAGGTGACGTAAACAAGTGAACTGATACGCATCAGTCACGCAGATATGTGGCATATGCGACAACTCTTCTTTGTCCTTTTCAGCTATAATTAACGGAAACTCTTTTGTTGTCGCACGATCACATTGATGGTCAAATTGCAATTGTCTCTGATAAATTATGGGAATATCATATAAACTGCCTGCATATAATATCGCATCCACATATTTCTATCACACAAACACTTTCTCCTCGTTTTGCCTACGTAATTGAATTGTGGTCTGAACAGTTTTGTCAACAGTATGTTAGTTGAACGCAGCGTAACATGGCAATGTTATTTATATATATATATATATATATATATATATATATATATATATATATATATATATATATATATATATATATATATTATATTTCGCTGATATTTATTCTTCTTGATTAATGATAATTATTTATGTTTATTTAAAACAGCGAATTTGCTTGCAAACGTTTCCGTCGCATTTGTTCTGTCAGGTGTCATTCATCCGGATGCGGATATTACATATGTAGAAACTGGGAAACATGCAATTACTCCACTTGCGGTTGTGATTAACATTATAAAGTAAGTAACAGATTTGAATTTACTTCCAAATGTGTCATCGAAGAATTTATATCAGTTACATTTACTTTCAAAACGTCTTCGGAAAAAAAGACACTGATTGAAACGCCCATAGCTAATATGTTGCTAGGTGGCGCCATCGGTCGGCTCTGTCTGTGAATGAAACCAATATTATGTTGCTAGGTGGCGCCATCGGTCGCCTCGGTCTGTGAATGAAACCATTATTATGTTGCTAGGTGGCGCCATCGGTCGCCTCGGTCTGTGAATGAAACCATTATCATGTTGCTAGGTGGCGCCATCGGTCGCCTCTGTCTGTGAATGAAACCATTATTATGTTGGCGATCTCGTATTTATTAAGTATTCACGTTCCCTGTTTCTCACCGCCTGTCTCCCTGTCCATCACTGCCATCACCATACCTCCCTCCATCTACCATCCCCCCCCCTCCGTTTCTCCTTCCAAGGTCTTGTTGATTCACAGTTAACGAACATGTTCACTCTCTTGACACGACAATGGTTGCAATACAAACTCACACATATACTTTTAGTCTGACTGAGGTCCAGCTGAGATGCCGTCTCAAGTCCGCCGCAGACGGCATGACATCTGTCTTAGAGCGACCGTGAAGTACATGACAGCGCCGTGTACTTCGTACGACCAAACAACGTATAGCTTCTACTAATATCATGTATAAATACCGCTACTAACCTTTGTCATTCTAATCAATATAACTACTCAGCGAAAACATTTCCAATGATATTTAGAAATGATTTATGTATATGTTGTCAACATGTGTTTAACGTCGTATTATAGTTTTTGCTTACTAACTATAGTTCGTGTTTCTTCGGAGTCATTCACCTTTGTACTTGATGCAGCACGTAGTATGCAGAATACAAAGCAAGGGCTTTGGTCACTCACATACAACATACTGTTTAATTTATAAAAGACCAACTGACCAAGATACGTTGTCAATTTAGATCCAGTATAGTGCATGTAATAAAACAATATTTAGTAACTTAAGTTGGATAGTGTGACTCGGGCAACGCAAACAAACAAAAACTTAGGTAAGAACATAATGCCACACATTGTAAACCTCCCGCATTGCGCCCCGTAATCCTACATGTTAACATGAACTGCCGCATACTGGTTTGGGTTTGATTATCCAAGATTTTTTTAATAACATGACCTAAAATATGATAACTAAAATAGCCGAGTGTTGTTAGTCAGTCGATATGGTTGCTGTGACAACTTGTTTGATCGAAAGGGGCGTGTGTATGTCCGTGGTATATCATGGGAAGGGATCAATACATTAGTATCAATCCCACATCAAGAATGATTTACAGTCGTGGTCGGGCGTGCAATTATGCGTGCCTTATTGGGTTGTGTCCGCAAATGTATTTCACTACGGCCACAACAACGGCGAAGAATATGGCGTGTATACAATCTCGAGTGGAGACAGCGGAAGTAGAATGATGTTGTCGGTAGTAGCAGCTGTAAGTGCGACTGTCCACGGTAAGACGGTCGAGGCTAGCGAGGGTGGACGGCGGAGGACGTAAGCTTATATGACTCGGCGACTCTTCGCCGCAGGTGCGTTGCGTCCTCCAACGTCTGCGAATCCGTCGTGCGAGTAGGGTTATATGGAGAGGAACCATGTACGTTTTAAAATGTTATTTGCAACCTAACTGGAGTTAGGCTGGAGTTCCTCTCCTGCTTCGACGTCCGGAACTATTTTATATTTCCACTATCACCAATAAAAGCCGGCGTCTCACAACGGATCAACCAATCATGTTACTGTATACAATAGCCCGTAGACCACGGAAAGGCTTGGTTGCCTATACAAATTACAAAACCTGTGAATTTATATTCAATGTTTGCACTAAAACAACCCAGTGTCAACCATTTAAATCACATAATATACTAAACAAAATTTATGTCATAGGAATCTCTACAATACACACATTACGATTGTATACATAGAAATGCATCTGCTACCAGATTTATAAGAGAAAAGCACTTTAAGCATTTTCTTTAGCTCGCTCTCTGTCGAAGGTGTGAAAGTAAATATGTTTGCGAGGACCTATCCTGTCAATGACACAAAACAATAACCTCGACTGTACATAAAATGATCCCATCTTCACCATAATTAGGTTCTAAAACAAGGATAAATAATATCAGTAGACAGCGAGTTTTCCAACGATACGAAACATGACAATATTTCGTTTATCTGTTATTCAGTTGGAAACAAATAAATTCCCAAGATACCTCATTCTTTTCACCAGTCCCCAGATATAAAACGAAATGCTGGAATTGAAAAATTATAGGTTAATTCGATATTTGTTATGTTCCTTGTTATGTTATGCCAGAAAACAGTATGTGATACACCCACCAATTTGTAAAACACTGTGTGATACACCAAACAATCCTTAAAACAGTGTGCGATACACCCACCAATCCTTAAAACAGTGTATGTGATACACACATCAATACACAAAACTGTGAGTGAAACACCCATCAATCCATAAAACAGTGTGTGATACACCCATCAATCTACAAAAGTTTGTGATACACCCATCAATCCATAAAATGGAGACAATGTTCCGAAGATATGAAATGACTCGAGCCTGCCCAATGTTACTACAAATCAAAACTGGTAACCGCGTAAAAAAAACATTTAAAATTATCTTTTCCCATGTCACAATTTTGAGGTATGTATTATACATCATATACTTCAGAGATAATTACTTGATCAAGTAGCTTCTGTCTATCCAGCATTAAAGCACAGGGCGTAAAAATGAAAACCATAGTTTAGCACCGGGTGTAACAATCTTCTGACACGACGTTAAAACAAATTGCAAATTTGTTTTGATATATGAAACTGATATTTATTGTGTTACTAAATGTAGTACAACAATATAATATCTTGTTACTGGACGGAACAGTACGTTTTGGCGACAGGTGATTAGTTCTTTTGTCCACGCCCACGCCTCTGACCACGTCCACAAGAGCGTGTCATGGTTTGTGGATGCCAGTGTTTTGATATGAGACGGTAGTCTTCATCCATCAAACACACTTCCCCAGAAATGTGTTGGTGGCAGCGTCAAAGCAACAGATCTTGTAACAGCACATATTCATTGCATATATGTGTGGTTCTCTCACCATGATACTGTTCACATTCATGATGTTTAGTACCCGGTGATGAACTACTATAGCTAAGACTGTGCTTGCATTGTGATACCTATCATCCACTACATGACGATGTACGATCTGCATCCTAGACCTTCCTCGTCATCTTCAGCCTGAACATTATTCTTGTAGTGAACTACTGGATGCAGCGTTACTGAGTTTTTGTTGAAATAGGGGGACTGGATTTTTTCGCCGTGGCTAGAAATGCAGTTGCGGGCGACCGAACAATCTAGTTATTTGTTGTTATTTTTTCTCTCAGTTCTCACGGGTAACCTTGAAGTCTGTGGACGGTTTTCTGTAACCATTTGGAAAATCACTGAAAGCCTCTCAGCTGCAGTTACGTTTGACGAGAAAAGGTTAACATTTCCAACATTATGCGGAATTTTACCAGATACAACAACACATGGTTTGTATGGAATCATCAGGGTGGGGATACCAGGGTGGGGAATTAGACTCAATATTCCTGCCCCAGGGCCAAGTCAGGGTGGGGAATTAGACAACAACCGAACAACCCCTCCCCCTCCCGAGGTACGATACTGACTGGTACATTCCCAGGGGCGCATTAAGCTTACCACATTTAGACTATATAAGCCCAATATATGACTCTTATTAATCTGTAAGAATACCGAATGTTACATCATCTGTACATACCGTAACTCGTCTCTTGAATGAAGTCTGATGGGACGAAGTCACTGTCACGGACGACACTTGTCACCGACGGCTTCCACATTCTTCCATGCTCATCATCCCGCTATATCCCACTGCAGTCTGCTATCCGAACTTGGGAAGACAAAACCACCACGATGGGAACATTGGCATATTTTTTTTGGCATATTTTCACTGCTTAACTTGAACAGCTGACTGCATGACGCGCGAAAACAAACATGGCGCTGTTGGACCGTGAAGATAGTGCTGCCATCTCCCGAATCGACCAAACACTCCACATTGACGAGACTCCCACTGCATTCTCAATTATCATCCACGGTTCTACGTTGGTTGTGTTTATGTTCAACCGTAAATCGATGCACCTGAGCTATTGTCACGAGCCAGTCACTTTGTTTCTCCGCTGCCAACCCTAGACCCAAAACCTGTGACACCAAGTAAGCAAGGGATTTATATGACCAGCTGTCGACGGAGGAATGGCCAATCCGTCGATAATATTACAAAAAAGAGTTTTCGAAGAATCTTCCCACGTCAGCCGTATGGTCGTGAATCGATTGTTTTGTCTATACCATCGTTTGCGTCAATTAATGCATTCAAGCAACACAGTCGCCACCTGACGAATATGAATTTACATGTTTATTAATGATGTGTACAGTAATAATATATTATGAAATAATATATTTTATTTAATATAGCGTCAGATCGAATTAATTTGTTCCTTGCGCTTTGTAGCATAAGAAACACTAAATCGAATATTTAAAATTGACTAATAAACAAACGTAATTTACAAATTCAACAAATAAGCTACTTTAAATAATGTATGTATGTATGTGTGTATGTGTGTATATATATATATATATATATATATATATATATATATATATATATATATATATATATAAATATATATATATATATATATATATATATATATATATATATATATATATATATATATATATATATATATATATATATATATATATATATATATATATATATATGGTTAAATAAAAACATAGAATAGTAATATTTATATATATATATATATATATATATATATATATATATATATAATATGATATAAGTAAGTGTGTGTGAGTGTGTGTGTGTGTGTGTTTGTTTGTGTGTTTGTATGTGTGTGGATGGGTGGGTGAGTGAGTGAGTGTGTAGGTTTAATAATTAATAAATAAATCTAAACGTTTACTTTATTTCGTTACTTCTGTTAATTTACGTATAAACTGTGCTGTAATTAAAATATCATATGTATACGTATACATTTGTTAGGTTCTAAATTGTATTACTTTTATGTGACGAATACAATTGCATCATTGGTTGTCGTATTTAGTGAAGGTTTAAGGATTTTGATAAATAAACTAGTTAGTTGTTGGTCGGCAAGCAAGCCAGGTGCGACAAATCAATTGACACATCTGACAGGTGCTAGACATCTGGGCATGTTCGTTTTATTAATTTATTGTATTGTCGACGGTGTCTTGTGGCTGTAACTTCGTCGTTAAGTGACTCGATCCAACCTTGTGTATATGGATTGTGATTGCTATTACAAGAGTTTGTCACTCTTCGTCACATCTTCGAATGTCTTCGACTTACGCGTACAAAACGTTTTAAAGTCTACCTGACTTCACTTGACTGATCTTCTAGTATTACAATCGCTACCAGAATTCATCTCTATTTACGCATTGTCGGGACCTGCGCTATGCGTGGGTGAGTTAACATTCGTTACATTATCATTCAACAATGCCACGCGAGACATCTTCTCGTCCGCTGCCGTCACGCCTCACTGCATACGAGTGACGCTGCCCGTCCGCGGCCTTCTCGTTCGATCGATCTTCGTGACGACACAGCATTCGCCGACACTACAGGCTACCCCGCTCGCATTCATTCCGTGTCATTCAGTTGTATACCGCATCTACTTCACGTTACGGCGCTTCTACGTGTGACACTAACCATTATTCTAACAGCACTCACGATTGCCCGTGTAACGCTCTTTCGTTCATCGCTCCTCTCATTGCTACTTCGCTGGGTGAGCTGCCAATTGTGTGATTTAATGCTACATGCCGTTATGTGTTTACTGTATCCTGTTATGTGTTAAATTTACTTGTTTCATATTTTATAAAAGGGATTCCAAATGGATTATCAATTACCATCCACAGTTCTTGTTGTGTTTATGTTCCACCCTACATTGATGTACCTGAGCGTTTGACACGAGCCAGTCACTTTGTTCTTCGCCGCCAATGCTAGAACCAAAACTTGTGACATGTACATAAAAACGTGAGTTCTTATATAGCTCGGTGTTATTTCTTTAGGGTCGCTCAAATGCTTTACACCCCACACGTTCCTTCCAGCACCAACTGTTATGTACTCATTTATATCGCTGAGTGAAATCAAGAACGTGGATCGAAGGCGAAGAAAAATGTCTACGTTTCGAAAAGGCAACAAGTATATACTAAAGCCGGTTATTTCGAATATGATTCCGATGGTCTAACCACTACGCTAATGTGTCCCGCACATATTTCGCAGATGTAGTGTCACAAGGGAAGGTGAGGAAAGCCCCGGTACTCGGGGAGGGATTAAATAACTTAATCGTGTGAATGAACAATACAGATAAGGATGGGACGTCGGCCAACGTTGTCAAGTACGGGAGGTTGGTTGGAGGACTTAAAGAGAAACGGATTGCCCAACTCGCGTTGTCGGGGACATTACCAGTACAAAGATGCAAGTGTCAGGAGAATAGGAACTGTAGGAGGATGGGGAAAGAAGGGTGATGTAGTTCTTGGGTGTGAGTTTGTCGGTTTTTCTGCGCGGGGAACAACCTGTCGAAAGAAGCTATTCGAAAAATTACTCAGAATAGCGCGATCTTAGTTATGAAAAAAAAAACTTAATATGATGTGGTTTGACAACACTAGAGATGAAGAGGGTAAGAGGAAATCAAATAGTGGTTGCTTTTAATATTGACTGGTTTCGAGGATATTGATTGGAATATGTTGTTACGACTCATATAACGCATTATAAAGAGAGTACACAAACTACATTACTTAAATAACAGTGTAGATTGGATATGAGAAAGTACTCATTCTTATCGAGGGTAACAAATAAGTGGTACACACAATCAAATGATTGTGTTTATTTTTCGACTCTCGATAGTTCAGTGGCTTGTCACATAGAGCTTGTAGTTTCGATGTCAATACATATGTTTAACTCTATTATTTCTCGTTCACTCACATCACAGTGATTACGACGAGTATACGACATGCGACTAACATACATGTTTTTCACGTTTGGACGTGTTTTTTTGCATGGCAAGTGGCTCACGTTTGTTTCAACCAACACTGCTGAGTTGTCAGAAGAATCTTCGGCGTGTGTGTAATGTTGTTTGTGAAGGCCAAAACCTTTCTGGACGTATTCTGCATAATATGTGCTGCATTCATTACAAAAAAAAACAATGATTCAGAAACACACGATACATAGTTAGTCAAATTAAATATGACCTAAGATAGATGCTGACAAAGGATACATTTGCTGTGCTCATCGTTGCCCTACTTAGGCAACGTGTACAGTCTTCATTGCAACAATTGTAACCTTAATAACCACACCAATGCTTACGTGGCCCGCCTGCTAACATGTACAATATAACACCGTGAATAAATAGCTCCTCTTCCTCGCCACATGTTGCATTGGATAATATAATTCATTGCTGTGATTTATGGGGCAATTTAGAAGATCGTTGCAAAAAGTATACATTAATTGGTTCAATCCCATGAAAAATCAGTTTTCAGACACCATAATTAAGCCCATCTTATAAATTGTGAAATAGGAAATACTTTTTCATGAATCTTTGAAAAGCGGCATCACGAATGCATGAATGCACGTGAATAAATTGATGTATAATGTGCTGGAGTACTTGTTGTATTAAATTACTATTTAAATTATATTGAAAGCAGCTGGATATATTTATAGCTTTAAATTTACATGTAATTATTCTTCAATTGAAATATTTGCACTAAGGACACGGCATTTCAGTACCAGTTTAAATTACAACGTTTAAACATTTAACTTATTTTATGTTGGTCTTTATTCAGAACTGACTTCAAAAACTGCATTAGACAGTCTAGGAGGACGACATGGTTCGACTGTTCTCAGGCCACTGTAACCGTGTATACATATTTCGGATATTCTGCTGTTGGATATTCTTTAAACTCATTTCTATCAGAGTTCTCTTTCATAAAAAAAAATTCACCCAGCATTTCCTACAAAATAAAAAAAAATGGAAAGATAATTGTGACTATTATATAGTCTGGCCGTCTGGTAGACGACTCAGAATGCCTCTTGCGTGCACATTTTTTACTTTTATTCCTTCAGCCATAAGCATATTGAATTCTAGGTCTTGAACTTGCTGTTGTATATCATGTCCAAATAATGGGTCAGCTGATTTAATTAATAATTGTATGTGATGTAGATGGCCATGGGTTGGGCAACCGCATTGGGTTGGATGGGTGTCCCACAGGTGGAGATGAGGGTAGTGGAAGGCACGAAATGTAGTGTGCGGACCAGGAATAACAGAACAATTCAGGGTGAACGTCGCGTGAGACGGTAGCAGTGGAGGTGATCAGCAGGAAAGCGAGTACGGAGAACATTCTCGGTAAGTTGCTATATGCAGATGACCTGGCGGTAGTAGCGGACATTGATGCAGGTGGAATGGAAGGATAGGCATGGACTGGGAGCAAATCTGGAAAAGAATGGGGTGCTACGGTCGGGCAACAAAATAAAGTGTTAGTGTTAGTTGAGCCACTGGGTTAGTTGAGCCACCCATGTTTCCCAGGAAACGACAGCAGCGACAGTTACATGGTACCACACAGTCCCAGTGATGGAACAGGTTAGTAGAACACGATTGACGTATAAAAGGTTACATTTGTCACAACTGTCAGAACATGTGAACTAAAAGTAAGTTTTTTGATGTTTTTTCGAAACTTTTAATAATTGTGATTAATGTCTGCTGGTGTGTAAACTCTCAACGCACATGTCCAAACTGTGCTGTTTGTGCACTTAAAAATGGTTTAAATATGCACAGAGAAGACGATTATTTACATCACTTCGCACATTAAAGAGAAGTTAATTAAAAAAGCATAATTGTTGGCACGGGGCTAGTTGAGCCACCCAAGGCCCAATGGAGTGTTAGTTGAGCAGCGGTTAAAGAACGAAGACGAGTGTTCTTTATCCCAAAATACATCTAGGAATCCATTTTTCCGAGGAAATTGGGACATCGGATAGCTACAAGGAAACATAATAACAGTTAGTTACACTGGTTGCGATTTACCTATAAGTCTATGTTATTTAAGTGTGTTGACTTATTAATTAAGCATGTTGACTTTTCGGGACGTGTTGTGCCCATTGGGTAGATGTGTTGGCTGAGTTGTTACAATTTTTTGTACAAGGCCTACATAAATTATACAAATAAAGCATTTACGCAACTTCCGCTGAACTGTGGCTCAACTTACCCCACACCAAGTGTTATTTGAGCCAGCTTACCAACCCTATTTGAATCAGCTAGATATAATTATCTATGCATGCTGCATGTATTATCTTGATATAACATGATATATTAATCATCATTGTTTATGTGAGTAAAAACTGTTTTGACTTATGAATATGATTGCGCACTAGAAATCAAAAAGAATGAAAAATGGCTCAACTAACACTGCCTTCCTTACAGATGTAAGACTGGAAGGGAAGATACTGACACTGCTCGACAGCTTTATACACTTGGATATAGTGACATGGAAATTTGCATGAGAATTGGGGTAAATGCGTGGAGGAAAGTAGAATGGGTGATGGGATATGTATTTATATATCGGAAGTTCAAAGGACAGATGTTTAGCGCGTGCGCAACACCAGCCTACCTATGCGGCTTAGATTACATGGCGATGATGGTGAAATAGCAACCGTCCAACTAAGGTGGTGGTGGTTGTATTATTAGTAGTATTATTATTATCATCATCACTATTATTATTGCTTGGCACTGATTATAAATCAAAATAACATCATATTCATTAGCTTGTTCTACGAATAGGATCATGAGCGATTAATGTGTTTGTATCAATAACGCGTAGGCGTCGTCAATATATTATTTATCATTAACAAACAAACAACCTTAAATCTACTTTCTTAGATCACGTTCCAGAAAAACACCACATTTTCTTTCAAGCCGATGTCGACGGCGATGAACCGTTATAACATTCATAATTTGGTAAAATAATTCGTCATTAATTAACAATAAAAAACATGACATTAGCTAAAAAACACATTCGCCATTTTGACGTCCGCTCTACGACGACGCATGTTTTATTAACACTCGATGTTAAACCATTATTTTACAAACATGTAGTAGGTGTCACACTAATTCTAGCGTGGAAACATTAAGGGGTTGAACAAATGATTGATTATAATGTTCACCTTCCATTATTATGAAATCACCGGCGAAGGGAATGACAACTTACCGCAAAACTATGTCCTCGTGTGACGTTCTTCTACAGAGTTGGGGCGCGCAAAATCTGCGGTCTTGACAAATGAGATGTAGTAACGAAACACCGATGACATTAGGAAGTTTACACACGTTAGTCAGAACCAGAATACACACGCATACACAAAAGCCACATGAAATACCCATTACGTGGACGAGCTCTGAACAAACGCAAACTCCGACATGACATAATTGGCAGTACTGTTGATCTCATTTTAACTTAAAACAGACCGTGCACGTTCGGGGTCTACCAGGAGTCCTCGCTCCGTCAGTGTATCCGATGTCCACGGAATACACCTTTAACAAACATTCACACACACGCACACGCACACATCCAAGCACACGAACGCACACGCATACATCCACACACGCGCACGCACACGCACACACGCAAACACACACACACACACACACACGCACACGCACACATCCACACACGCACACGCACACATCCACACACGCACACGCACACATCCATACATGCGACTTATTTATTGATACAGTTGAATCCGCTTCACAGAATATGACTACAGATGTTACCCACATTGTGTGTGTATGTGTGTGTGTGTGTGTGTGTGTGTGTGTGTGTGTGTGTGTGTGTGTGTGTGTGTGTGTGTGTGTGTGAGTGTGTGTGTGTGTGTGTGTGTGTGTGTGCGTGCGTGCGTGCGTGCGTGCGTGTGTGTGTGTGTGTGTGTGTGTGTGTGTGTTTGTGTGTTCGTTTGCGCGGACGTGCGGGCGTGCATTTATGTGTGCGTGTGTGCCTGTGTGCGTGTGTGTATCTGTGATTAATTTATGTACGGGGAACACAATCCTTCACACAACATACGTGCTAAAATGTGAGATTTATTGTTGAAACAACTTTTACTTCACATCCTTAAAATCAGTTCCCATACACTATGATGGTAACTCTCGTACAAACAAAGTAATTGGCAATAAATTTCCATAAATTTACTAGTACGACTTCATGAATGCAGAATATTGTGGACCTGACAACTTCTTTTTATTTATTTTCAGTTATTATTTAAACGAGATGGATAGTTGCTTAGTTGGAGGTAATTACTAGGGCCGGAACGATACACCGGTGCACTGGTGTGTCGCCATACACACCGCACCGTGCGGTACACAATACACAATATCCGTATGGCGGTAAACTACGATATGCGATAGCGGTAGGCAAAACATTATTCGCATCACTTTTGTGAATCAATAAACGTTCTAAGCGAACCACACCTGATTGTATATCAATAAAACAGCGAAATAGAACACGCAGTACGTTTCCCACCTGTATATCTAACTATAATCTCTAGACCAAATCTTTACAATTTTTTTCAATGCCCGCATGCTCTGAACACACCCCATTAGAGAGGTTGTATTGTCAAAGCAAAACACCCCTTCATGCCTTTTCGTCCGATTATGGAACCTTGTTGCTACAGTTGAGCAATGTTACACATTGTTGTGACCCACAAGGCGATTAGAAGTCACAGCACTTCGGCTTCTTGCATTATTGCCGCATAGATTGTACGTATTTGTCGATACTTCGCTGTGCAATAGTTTTGAAAACCGATACATTGATACAACGAAAGCTGCATGAGTTACCAGTCAGAAGGCTAATTCATTGTATATATGATGTATGTATCTCAGGTTACGTTCCCCGCCGCAGTCTTCGTTCCGCTGACCAGTCTCTTCTCGGTATCCCTTCTGTCAAGCTTCAAGGGCTATTTTGCTGAGGCTATTGTGCTGATCCCTCCCTTTGGAATGCTCTTCCACGTAGACTGGGAGTGGAACAATATTCTGGGAATTTTAGGAGGGGACTGAATACTTTGCTCTTACATTTAACCTTTTCGTAATTTTAGTTATGCATTGGACGATGCATTATTGTAACTGGACGTTGGACTATTGTAATGTTTCTATGTTATCTTCATTTTTTTTATTGATGTATATGTTTCTGCATGTTAACATTTCCATAAATTAGCCACTGCGATATAGGCAATGCAGCACACTGTGGCCGTGGACACTTTTTATATGTTTACTTGAAAATACTATTTGTATGAAATTGACAGTAGCTGGAGGCATAGAATACAAAAGTCAATGTAAGTATTTCTAATTTGCAATATTATCATCATTAATCAAAATTATTGCATAATTGTAATTGTAGACAATGTTTTTTTATCCTCGTTTGAACTGCAACATTTAAATTTATTGTAAATCTATTTTTAGAGAGAGGCGATGTCTTAATACATTTGACGATATCCCTCGCCAACGTCCTCTCGTGAATGCGTACCATGGACTAGATATCTTTCTTTTATCGCGAACATTTCTTTATCTTTTCAAGGATGTCTTCAGAAATATAGTCTCAACAAAATTATTAAACTGGCGGAAAGATGTCGGCGATATTTACATGAGAAAATACGTGGGAGCTTTGGTAATGTTCGAGGGACCTGGCTTTCAAAATCAAATCGTCCAGTTGCAGTTTGGAAGAGTTAAATGTGTTTTGCTGAGACTTTCAATTTAACACACCCCGACATGACCCTTATATATCAAGACAAGTAGTCATTTTCGATGCTTGCCTTTACGTCCTAATTAGTCAATAACGTTTTCCGTATAGTCTTATTTAATGCACTAATCACAATTGTATATGTAGGAATGCGATTGTAAATATATATGTGCATAGTATGCGTTTATTGTATTTGTATGTATATTGGTGTATGTATTTATATGTGTGCGTGTATGCTTGAATAAAAAACTTAATGTTTGCAAGTGTCGCGTCACCTCGCGATAGCGACCACGCTAGTCTTAATGATGGTCTCCCTGACGAAGGTATTTCTTGACATTTAATTTGCTTTTCCCCTTTATATAATTAACTGATTTATAATCGATATTACTGTACATATGTTTCTTGTTCAAAATAAATGCATATCTCCCCCCCCCCTCTCTCTCTCTCTCTCTCTCTCTCTCTCTCTCTCTCTCTCCCTCTGTCTCTCTCTCTCTCTCTCTCTCTCTCTCTCTCTCTCTCCCTGTCTCTATATCTGTCTATCTGTCTATCTCTCTGTCTGTCTGTCTGTCTCTCTCTCTCTCTCTCTCTCTCTCTCTCTCTCTCTCTCATGGCTTATTTTACTCCAAACAGTTATTGCTACAGCTATCGCAGCACAGGTTTATTTAAGGGTTTTCCTTCTGTAGAGTTAGTGAGTCCAAAACACGTTTTTTTCGATTCCCTGTGAGAAATATTTACTTCCCTTGGTCAAGACACCAGGAGGAAGGAACCAGTTGATTTTAATGTATCTTCTGAAAGACACAGGCAAGGTGAAGTGAACGAAAGTTTCCAAATATTAGATGGTAGTCCAAGCGAAGAGAGAGCCTGCTGTCCTGATTTCTAATCCGTATTACTGTACATATGTTTCTTGTTCACAATAAATGCATATCTCCCCCCCCCCTCTCTCTCTCTCTCTCTCTCCCTCTCTCTCCCTCTCTCTCTCTCTCTCTCTCTGTCTCTATATCTGTCTATCTGTCTATCTCTCTCTCTCTCTCTCTCTCTCTCTCTCTCTCTCTCTCTCTCTCTCTCTCTCTCTCTTTCTCTCTATCTCTCTATCTCTATCTCTATATATATCTCTCTCTCTCTCTCTCTCACTCTCTCTCTCTCTCATGGCTTATTTTACTCCAAACAGTTATTGCTACAGCTATCGCAGCACAGGTTTAATTAAGGGTTTTCCTTCTCTAGAGTTAGTGAGTCCAAAACACGTTTTTTTCCGATTCCCTGTGAGAAATATTTACTTCCCTTGGTCAAGACACCAGGAGGAAGGGACCAGTTGATTTTAATGTATCTTCTGAAAGACACAGGCAAGGTGAAGTGAACGAAAGTTTCCAAATATTAGATGGTAGTCCAAGCGAAGAGAGAGCCTGCTGTCTTTCTATGCTGTAGACGTTCCAACAAGTATTACCATGAAAACAAATCAAAGTTGCCGTTGCCCGACTGCGATGTTTTATGTATAAGATATAAGAGTTAATAAATAGCCGACCCCCTTCCCCACCACCAGCCCCCGCTGTCACGTGTTATATTGAGAAACGTAATACACTGTTGTGATTGACGCGATTGCAATTAATCACACTTTACTTGGGTCGACACTTTTATGGCAACTTTCTTACAAACTAAAAACTAGAACATACAGTTCCATAAATTAGCTACTGTGACATCGACAATGCAGCACACTGTGGTCGTGGACACTTTTTATATACTTACTTGAAAGTATTATTTATATGAGATTGACAGTAGCTGGAGGCAATGAAAACAAATTTTAATGTAAGTACTCTTAATTTGCAACATTATCATCATTAATCAAAATCATAGCATAATTGTAATTGTAGAATTTTTTTTATTCCTGTTTGAACTGCAACATTTAACTTATTGTAAATGAGAGATTGATCAGAATCTACAGAAGACAGGCCGCTCTTACGATTCTGCACTATATATGTTCATTTATTCGTGAACACATGTGTGACCGTAGTCTTCATCCTTCAAATTTCCCCCAGAAATGTGTTGGTGGCAGCGTAAAAGCAACAGCTCTTGTAACAGGACATATTCATTGCATTGATGCGTGGTTCTCTCACCATGATACTGTGCACATTCATGATGTTTGGCACCCGGTGATGTACCAGTATGGCTAAGACTGTGCTTGCATTGTGATACCTATCATCCACTGCATGGCGATGTATGATCTGCATCCTAGACCTTCCTCATCATCTTCATCCTGAACATTATTCTTGTAGTGCACTACTGGATGCAGTGTTACTGAGTTTTTGTTGAAATAGGTGGACTGGAATTTCTCACCCCGGCTAGAAATTGGGTTGCGGGCGATCGAGCAATCTAGTTATTTGTTGTTATTGTTTCTTTCAGTTCTCACGGGTAACCTTGAAGTCTGTGGACGGTTTTCTGGCACCATTTGGAACATCACTGAAAGTATCTCAGCTGCAGCTACGTTTGACTTGAAAAACTGGAGATTTACAACATTATGCAGATTTTGACCAGATACCGCAACACATGGTTTGACTATATGGGCCCAATATATGACTCTTATCAATTTGTACGAGTACCTTATGTTACATCAGCTGTACATACCGTAACTCGTCTCTTGAATGAAGTCTGATGGGACGAAGTGTGAAACTGTGGAACTCCCTTCCCAAAGATGTTCGCAGCTGCAATAATGTCAGTTTTTTTAAGAGCAAACTGAAGACACACTATTTTAGAACTGCATACAATTAACTTATTAAATTTACTAATTTAATTACTTTTGCACCTGTTAGATACTTATATAAAATATGTCGGAAGTTTCTACTGAAATTATTAATTTTACTAATTTTATAGTTTTTTACATTTTATATAAATATTTGTATTATGTTGAAAGCTTATTTTATTTTAACTTTCTACTATGCTATTTATTGTACTGCACAGAACCATAGAATATTATTGTATAGATATGGTGCTATAGAAATCAATAAACATTTACATTTACGAAGTGACTGTCACAGACGACACTTGTCACTGACGGCTTCCACATTCTTTCACGCTCATCATCCCGATATAACCCACTGCCGTCTTGTCCGAGGCCTGCTATCCGAACTTGGGACGACAAACCCACCACGATGGGAACACTGGGGCAAACAACGATGTTTTTTGGCATGTTTTCACTGCTTAACTTGAACAGCTGACTGCACGACGCACGAAAACAAATATGGCGCTGTTGGACCGTGACGATAGTGACGCTACCTCGCTAATCGGCCAAACAAGATTTAACAAGATTTGCTATCCAAGCCAAAGGCCCAGATGGCAAGTGGACAAGGAAGCCATTGGCTTATCGAGAGTCCAACAATGTCCGCCCTCCTGAGATATGTGTCAACCTTGTTTTTAAACATATTCACGCTGCTAGCAGTTACACAATCTGTAGACAATTTGTTCCATTAATTTATTGTCCTCTGTGAGAACGAGTGCTTCCTGATGTCCAATCTACATTGATCCTTTACTAATTTTACCTCATGTCCTCTAGTTCTGCTATCCTTCTTGAGTGAGAAAAACATATTTCTATCAATATTTTCATACCCATTCAATGTCTTAAAAACTTCAATCTGATCTCCTCTTAACCTCCTTGTCTCTAGAGTTGTTAAACCACATCCTTTCAGGCGTTCTTCATAACTAAGGTCTCTCAGTTCTGGAATCATTTTAGTTGCTCTCCTTTGTATGCGTTCAAGCGTATCTATATCCTTCTTACGATATGGTCTCCATGCTTGTATACAGTATTCTAAATGAGGTCTAACTATTGCTTTATAAAGAGGTATAATTAACTTTTTCCCCTTGTATGTTATGTTTCTTCTAATCAATCCAAGAATTTGATTACCCTTTGAAGCTGCAATACCACACTGCTCTGAAACTTTCATATCAGCGCTTATTGTAACTCCTAAGTCCTTTTCTTTTACAGTAGTACCCAGAACAGTATCTCCCATTTTATAGTTTACATTCAAGTTCCTATGTCCTGTATGTAGGCATTTACATTTCCCAAAATTGAACAACATCTGCCATTTCTCAGACCATTTCACTAATCTGTCTAGATCGTTTTGTAAATGTTGTTTATCACCATCAGTATTAACCTTTCTAAACAGTTTTGTGTCATCCGCAAATTTCAGTACGTTACTTGTTATACTGTCGTCCAAGTCATTGATATAAATTAAGAATAATATAGGTCCTAATACTGATCCTTGAGGTACCCCACTCAAAACCGATTTCCAATTTGAAACTTCTCCATCTACTACAACTCGTTGTCTTCTGTCAGTCAGCCATTGTTCTATCCAGTCAGTTATGCTATCCCCGATACCATGGGCTTTTAATTTAAGTAGTAATCTTTGATGTGGCACTTTGTCAAAAGCTTTCTGAAAATCTAAGTAGATAATATCTACTGGCGATCCCACGTCTATCCACTTAGTGATTTCTTCCAAAAAACATAACATATTTGTTAAGCATGACCTCGCTTTAAGGAATCCATGTTGAGATGAATTTAATAATTTATGCTTAACGAGGAATTCCACCATATGGTCTTTAATTAACCTTTCTAATAATTTACAAATCACTGACGTTAAACTCACTGGTCTGTAATTCTCTGACTTATTTCTCGAACCCTTTTTAAATAATGGTATGATGTTTGCTTCTTTCCATTCAAACGGAACAACTCCCTCTTTTAATGACAAGTTGAATACTCTTGCAAGTGGTATACTGATTTGTTCTACTGTTTCCATTAGTAATTTTGGAGGAATCCCATCCACTCCCGGTGATTTGTTATCCTTCATTGCCTTTATTTTCTTAGCTACCAATTCTGGAGTTACAACTAACGGACCTAAATAGTCAGATTTAGCCCCCTGAAATTTAGCATCAGCAACTGGTAATGAACTAATATCTTCTTTGGTAAACACTGAACTGAAGTAACCATTTAGGTCTTCCGCCATTAAAAACCCCTGTGATATTATATTTCCAGCACTGTCTTCTAGAGGTCCAACCTTGTCTTGTACGTTTTGTTTACTCCTGACATATGCATAAAAACTCTTGCTGTCATTTTTTATGTTACATGCTAGCTCCACATTGACGAGACTTCCACTGCATTCTCAATTAGCATCCACTGTTTTACATTGGTTGTGTTTATGTTCAACCGTTCATCGATGCACCTGGACTATTGTCACGAGCCAGTCACTTTGTTTCTCCGCTGCCAACCCTAGACCCAACACTTGTGACGCCACGTAAGCAAGGCATTTATATGACCCGCTGTCGACGGAGGAATGGCCTATCCGTCGATAATATTACAAAAAGAGTTTTCGAAGAATCTTCCCACGTCAGCCGTATGGTCGCGAATCGATTGTTTTGCCTATGGCATCGTTTGCGTCAATTAATGCATTCAAGCAACAAAGTCGCGACCTGACGAATATTAATTTACACGTTTATTCATGATGTTTACAGTAATAATATATTATGAAATAAATAATATATTTTATTTAATATAGCGTTAGATCGGATTCATTTGTTCGTGGCACATTATAGCATAAGAAACACTAATTCGAATATTTAAAATTGACAAATAAACAAACGTAATTTACATATTCAACAAATATACTACTGGTTGGGTGAGTGGGTGGGTGGATGGATGGGTGGGTGTGTGAGTTTAATAATTAAAAAATCTAAACGTTTATCATATTTCCTTACTTCTGTTAATTTAGGTATCAACTGTGCTGTTATTAGAATGTCTGATGTAACGGTATAAATTTGTTAGGTTCTAAATTAAGTCAATTTATTTACCCTTTGTGATCTTGTCATCAATTAATGATAAAATAACTGAACTACTTTTATGTGACGAATATAATTGCATCATTGGGAGTCGTATTTCGTGAAGGTATAAGGATTTTGATACATTAACTAGTCAGTTGTTGATCGACAAGCAAGCCAAGTGCGACAAACCGATTTACACCTCTGACAAGCTCGGAATCTTCGTTTTATTAATTTATTTTATTGTCGACCGTGTCTTGTGGCTGTAACTTCGTCATTAAGTGACTCGATCCAACCTTGTGTATAAGGGCTGCGATTGCTACTACAAGAGTTGGTCACTCTTCGTCACATTTTCGACTTACGTGTACAACTCAACATTCCTCTCCGTCGAGACGTTTTAACGGACGGATCTTCTAGTATTATAATCGCCACCAGAATTCGTCTCTATTTACGCATTTATGGAACCTGAAACATGCGTGGGTGAGTTAACATTCGTTGCATTATCATTCAACAATGCCACGCGATACATCTTCTCGTCCGCTGCCGTCACGCCTCACTGCCTCACCGTCCGCGGCCTTCTCGTCCTATCGATCTTCGTGACGTTACAGCATTCGCCGACACTACGTGCGAGTGACTCTACATACGTGTGTAGCAGTCACGTCCGCTGCCGCCGTCTCGTCACGTTCGCTGCCGCCGTCACGTCACGGGCACCTGCAGCCATCACGTCACGTCTGCTGCCGCCGTCGCTATCGTAGCTTCGGTCGTCTGATCCGCATGAATTCATTCCGTGTGATTCAATTGTTTGCCGCATTTACTTCACGTTACGGCGCTTCTTCGTGTGACGCTAACCATTCTTCGGACAACACTCACGATTACTCCGTGTGACGCTCTTTCTTTCGTCGCCCCTGTCATTGCTACTTCCCTGGTTGTGCTGTCAATTGTGTGAATTAATACTTTATGCCTTTAGGTGTTTACTGTATGCTGCTATGTGTTCAATTTAACTTGTTTCCTATTTTATAAACGGGATTGGATTCTCAATTATCATCCACGGTTCTTGTTGTGTTTATGTTCCACCCTACATTGATGCACCTGAGCTTTTGACACGAGCCAGTCATGTTGTTCTCCTCCGCCAATACTAGAACCAAAACTTGTGACATATACATAAAAACGTAAGTTCTTATATAGCTCGGTGTTATGTTTTCAGGGTCGCTCAAATGCTTTACACCCCACACGTTCCTTCCAGCACCAATTGTTATGTACTCATTTATATCGCTGAGTGAAATGAAGAACGTGGATAGAAGGCGAAGAAAAATGTCTACCTTTCGAAAAGGCAGCAAGTATATTCTAAACTCGGTCATCTCGATTGTAATTCCGATGGTCTAACCACTACGTTAATGCGCAACGCACATATTTCGCAGATGTAGTGTCACAAAGGAAAGTGAGGAAAGCCCGGGTACTTGGGGGGGGGGGGTGTGTGTGTGTGTGTCGTGTGTTTGTGTGTGTGTGTGTGTGTGTGTGTGTGTCGTGTGTGTGTGTGTGTGTGTGTGTGTGTGTGTGTGTGTGTGTGTGTGTGTGTGTGTGTGTGTCGTGTGTGTGTGTGTGTGTGTGTGTGTGTGTGTGTGTCGTGTGTGTGTGTGTGTGTGTGTGTGTGTGTGTGTGTGTGTGTGTGTGTGTGTGTGTGTGTGTGTGTGTGTGTGTGTGTGTGTGTGTGTGTGTGTGTGTTTAATAATGAATAATTCTAAACGTTAACCTTATTTAGTTGCTTCTGTTAATTTACTTATCAACTGTACTGTAATTAGAATGTCAGATGTAACTGTATAAATTTGTTAGGTTCTAAATTAAGTCAATTTATTTACCCTTTATGATCGTGTCATCAATTAATGATAAAATAACTGAACTACTTCTATGTGACAAATATAATGACATCACTAGGTGCGACAAACCAATTGACACCTCTGGCATCTCGGAATGTTCGTTTTATTAATTGATGTTATTGTCGACCGTGTCTTGTGGCTGTAACTTTGTTTTTAAGTGACTCCATCCAACCTTGTGTATATGGGTTGTGACTGCTACTACAAGAGTTGATCACTCTTCATCACATCTTCGAATGGCATGTGTCAGGAACTGTAGGAGGATGGTGAAAGAAGGCAGCTACAGAACTTGGGTGTGCGTTTGTCGGTTTGTCTGCGCAGGTACATGTACCGTAATTAAAATGTGTTAAAGTAGATGCGCATGGGTAACTCATAAAGACAATTCAAAGGAGTAGAATTAAACATCCAAGGAACGTTTCAGCCATAATTTCTTAAAATGAACTTAAATGTGTGTGTCTGTTTCCGTTGAACATAATAAAACTAAAAAAAGAACAACAAGTCGAAAGAGGCTATTCGAAAAATTACTCAGAAGGGTGACATGTTTGTTATGCAAGCCACTTTGTTTAATGTAGTTGGACAACATTAGATATCAAGACACTAAGAGGAAATCAAATAATGGTAGTTTTTAATATTGAAAGGTTTCGAGGATATTGATAGGAATATGTTGTTATGACTCATATAAGGCATTATAAAGTGGGGCGCGGTGGTCCAATGATAGAGCGTCGGACTTTTGGGTCAAGAGGACCGGGGTTCCAAACCACCTTCGCCGTTTCGAAGCTTGGGCAACTTCGTTCACCCCACTTTGCCTGTGTTTCCGGAGGAGACAGTAAAAGCCGTTGGTCCCTTCTTTCTGGTACCTATGCAAGGGGAGCAAAATAC
>OY759264.1:14157929-14247929 GCA_963662155.1 Lamellibrachia columna | reverse complement strand
CAACATTTATCTAATTGTAAATGAGAGATTGATCAGAATCTACTAAAGACAGCCCGCTCTTACGATTCTGCACGTATGTTGTGTAACGTTTTGGAATTCTGCTGGTATTGAATTTTGCTTGTTTTATAACTGGCTCATTGTCTAACATATGTTCATTTATTCGTGAACACATCTATCATAGTTCATGTCAAACATCCGAAAACTATTGGACATGTAGGGGAAGGTGGAGCATGTCCGAACATCAAAGGTATAATTTAACAAGATTTAACAAGATTGCCATCCCAAACAACAATTTCCAGATGGCAAGTGGGCAAGGAAGCCATTGGCTTATCGAGAGTCCACCACGTTTCTCATCTATGTGTAGCCCGCCCTTATCAGATATCTGTCAATTCTATTTTTAAACATATTCACACTACTAGCATTAACACAATCATTTGGCAGTTTGTTCCATTCATTTATCACCCTCTGTGAGAAAGAGTACTTTCTCATGTCCAACCTACACTGCTCTTTAACTAATGCTGCTTTGTGTCCTCTGGTTCTATGCCTTCTTTAAATTTGAAAAACGTATTCCTATCAACATCCTCACATCCGTTCACTATTTTAAACACTTCTATTTGGTCTCCTCTTAGTCTACTGGTCTCTAGTATTGTCAAACCACATTGTAATAAGCAGCTTTCATAACTAATGTCTCTCAATTCTATAATAATTTTAGTTGTTCTTCGTTGTATTCTTTCTAGCTTGTCTATGTCCTTCTTACGATACGGCCTCCATGCTTGTATACAATATTCCAAATGTGGTCTAACTATTGCTTTGTACAAGGGTACAATTAGCTGTTTCGTCTTATACGTGATAGTTCTCCTAATTAACCTTATCTTTATCTTTCATCTTCTTAATTTTGTTTGCTATCATTTCAGGAGTTACAAATTACTGCCCTAAATGTTCTGGTTTATTGCCCTCATATTTAGTAAATGGAACTGGAAGTGAGGTGATATATTATGTGGTAAAAACTGATCTGAAATACTCATTCAGGAACTCTGCCGTTTGAAACCCGTCTGAAATTAAGATCAAGTGGATGGGGGTAATGATCTGGCTCGATTACAGCACACACAGAAAACCACGGGACGAAAACACCCAACAGGACACAGAATACAAAAAACATTATATAATTTTCAAGATACATGATCAATGAACCCACTCATATGTTATAAGATTACTGTGTTTTACACATGCCACATCAAAATCCCACATATTGTTAGTTAGCTCCCACCCATTTTGATTTAAGCCACCGTTTTTATGACCAATCTCCCACTTCCTGCCACACCCCTCCGTAGCAAAACGGGGGTTATATGATGAATGCCCACATAGGTGTAATATGTATGTTATATATCACTTGTTAAATCTTGTTAAATCTTGTACTATAACTACTCGTACATCCGTAAATACCAAATACCAAATTACCTATTTTTAGTAATATAATAACATATGCATCATGCCGTCACGTTATGTAAAAAAACTACTAAAATAAGCTTACTACGACCGGTGAGGAAGCCAATTCCCCCCACACGCGGTCTAAGGCGGTAATGTTTATTCGTGCAACGACAACAAGAATAACACATTCCAGAAATGCAAAAGCCATCGTAGGTGTGACCTACGTATCGATACACGTATAACAAAACATGAGATTATGCACAAACAACATTTTAGTTGATGTATCATTTCATACGAACACAAGCAAGTTTAAATCGCGAGTTAAATTGTTAGATGTATAAGGCATATGTTACCGAACAACACAGTTTTGAAACCAAACACGATGTGGTCAGTAATGCCTCCTTCCCTTACATGTATAGGATACAAAGCAGTTGGATATTATCTACATATATGACGCAGTTCGTCAGACGAACCCATTCCCCCCTGTATACCTGTGTCTCCGACGAGGGGATAATTTGTTTGTTGAAATGCGTGTGCAATAATTCGTGAGATACAAAGTTCGCGTGCGCATGAAAAATGTGAGTATGGTGAGTATATTTGAATGTATGTGTACAATTATGTACGTATGTATGTATGAATGTAAGTATGTAGGTATGTACGTATGTGTTTATGTATATGTATGTATGTATGTATGTATGTATGTATGTTTGCATGTATGCATGTATGCATGCATGCTTGTATTGTATGTATGTGTGGATGTTCGTATATGTTTATGTGTGTATGTATGCATGTATATATTTTTGCATATATATACGTATGTATGTATATATGTATGTGCGCTTTTATGTATGCGTTTATGGATGTGTTTATGTATGCATGTATGTAAGTATGTATGTATGTATGTATGTATGTATGTATGTATGTATGTATGTATGTATGTATGTATGTATGTATGTATGTATGTATGTATGTATGTATGTATGTACGTATGTATGTATGTATGTATGTATTTATTTGTGAATATGCGTATATGTGTATGTGTTTTATGTGTATATGTGTATACGTGCATGTCCCTGTGGTGATGTGCACATTTTTCAGTATTAAATGTTCGTGTTCTTACTCATTGACAGTGTCTTTCTTTACCAAACTTATCAGTCAATGTTTGATTGTGTCGGCTAGGAGAAAGCCAATGTATTTTGTTGGCGAAATAAACATACACATGGGTTACGAAAATAATTTTGCTCCCCATATAACAATCACCCACGAAATCATAGTACATCGGCATGTGTGTCGCCCTACAGCCGCCTGAACGCTCGCTGTTCAATAGGTGGCGCAGTCTACATCGCAGCCCCCCCCCCCGAGGTAGCGGAATGGACTCTCCGCGCTGAAGCTCCGAAAGGGACTGTTTGCAACACGTCACAAACATAATTATATATGCACAGAATAGACATTAGGCAGCGCTGAAATGAAGCATAGTCTGAAGGGCTCGGAGATTATGCCAACACTTAGAAAATATTTGTTATTGTGTATGAACATGCATAATTATTAATATCAATAAATGTCCCTTTCGCCAGCGTTATCATTGACAACAACAAATTCCACCTTTAGAGTAATAACTTTTGTGTCCAATGCCTGCAAGTGTTTATTTATATTGTCGACTGTTCATATGACACAACTGTCGGGCTCCATTTGACGAAACGACTCTGTCAGTCGACACAGAATCAACAATGTTTATTCATCGTAGCGAAAAATCAACCACGTGACAGAAGAAGAATAAGTGAAGTAGTTAGTTGTCACGCGTATGTACACATTTAATACATCCGCTTACAACAATAATTTCGTGGCAGAACAATTTGATTTTATTAAGCGGCTGGTTAAGTTAATGAAGGCGATCTTATATATATATATATATATATATATATATATATATATATATATATATATATATATATGAAGGCGATCTTATATATATATATATATATATATATATATATATATATATATATATATATATATATATATATATATATATATATATATATATGTATATATATATATATATATATATTCATATATAATTATATGTATACGATCGGTGCACTGTTCTCAATTGACACCCACCGTGTAGTGCAACATCCGTGATGCAATAACTGTCAATCGAAGGGCGACTTATTGCAATCATTTTTTATGGTGTTTCGAGTTGATGTGGTGGGCATGACGTTTATTCAGGTGAGGTGACCAAAACCACAAAACGCAAGGCCATTGGTTGATCATCTAGATTGAATCACGTGATATCGTATTTATAAAGGCGTTGTGTGCAATGAATCGACATTCGCTGTAATATCGTCACAGTGCAACAGCACAGACATACAGACGGTCGATACCAAGGTGCGTGATATTTTAATTAATTAATTAATGTATTTGAATAATATATCGTTTGTTCTCATATGATCTGAAATTACTCTTAACTTAACTTTTTGAGATAAACCCCTTAATTGTTTCAGCTGGTCCTTTATTTTATTATTTTTTGCGGTTAAACTTAAGTTTCTAATATAATATCACATTGCATTTTGAGATTTCCCATAACTTGTTTGATATGACCCATAAATTTGATCAAATGATGATCAGTTATTAAGCATTTTTAATGATCCCTTAAATAATTGTTTGAGATGATCCCGTAATTGATCCCTTATAAGGGTGAAGATTAAGATGGTGATGACGATGAGGAGGAGGAGTAGGATGATGAGGCTGAAGGTGTCATTGTCTTCGTCCTCATAATCGTAATAATGATTACCCTCATTGTCATCATTATCATTATCATCATCATCATTATCAGCATCGTCATAATCATTATCATCGTCATAATCATCATTATCATCGTCATTAATATTGCCCCTTAATTGTCATCATCATCATAATCGTTTATCACCCTCATCATCACCTTCTACATCATCATTAGTAACATCACCATCATCATAACGATTATCAACATCATTTTTATTACATTACCGGTCGATTATTACATTAACTGTCGATTATTACATTACTGGTTTTACCAATCGACCGGTAATGTAATAAATCGACCCGTAATGTAATAACTCGACTGGTAATGTAATAAAAACGATGAAGATGATTATGATAAAGATGATGACGAAGACTATAAATGGTAATGATGATGAAGAATAGGAGGAGAAAGATTAAGATAATTAAGTGTTTATTTATACCTTGCTGATGCTTAATGGCAGAACCCTGAGCTCGTTTGCTATATGAATTGAACAAGAACATATATAGTTGGTAAAGGTCATTTAATAATGATATCCAACTGTAACTATTAACATATATCTCTCGATGAGACAAAGCTTAAGCGCTAAGCAAATGATACTGTCATCGAGGTACTACAAACAATTATTAAATGACAAATCATATTAGCAAAGGTGGGGCGGTAATATCCCCCACCTGTACATACATAGTATGCAAAAGTACAACAGACAATCGGACGCACTAAAACCTCATCAAACCCGATGGGAAAAGCGTAGGCACATACAAAAGTCATGAAGATTCATACCAATATAAATTAAGTATTATAGAGTATTATGCAACAGTAGTAGTACAACGGAGGTAGTAAGGGGAGGATGGTAGGTTGAATAAAATCTTCCTTTGTGTTGAGAAAACGAAGACGGGCGACGTTATAGAATTCCAACACAAAGGACACGTTCTACACCCAGCCTCGTTTTGATCCCGGGTGAATGTTTAGATAATCCGGACCGTTGGCTGACTATCACACAACGGACCGTTGGCGGACTATCATCTCACAAGACAATTATAGTTATATGAACGGCAGGTTATATGAACGGCATTCCATATGTCCTCCCAGAAAACATGCGGCTCACTCGTTCTGAGATTCGTATGTTAATCATACGTTTGTGAACGTCGAGTCAGCATGGCTAGCTATTATAAGGGTGAACATGAGGATGATGATGATAATGAAGAGAAGGAGTAGGATGATGAGGCTGACGGTGTCATTGTCTTCGTCCTTATAATCGTAATAATGATCACCCTCATTGTCATAATCTTCGTCATCATCATCATCGTCACTAAGACCGCTTAATTTTCTACATTTTCTTCCTCAACATCATCATAACCATTTATCACCCTCGTCATCACCATCGTTATCGTTATCATCATCATTATCATCATAATCGTTATCATCATCATCATTATCATCATCAACATCATAATATTTATCATCATCATCATCGTTATAATCATCATCATCATTATCATCTTCACTAAGATGACCCCTTAACTGTCATCATAATCAGAATCGTTTATCACCCTCATCATTACCTTTTACATCATCATTATTAACATCATCATCATCACCATCATAATTATTATCGTCATCATTTTTATTATATTACTGGTCGATTTATTACATTACCGGTCGATTATTACATTACCGATGTGTGTATGCGTGCATACGCACATACGCACATACGCATATACACGCATACACACATACACACATACACACATACATACATATATACATACATACATACATACATCCATACATACATATAAATACATACATACACGCATACATTCACAAATACATGCTTACATACATACATACATACATACATACATACATACATACATACATACATACATACATACATACATACATACATACATACATACATACATATATACATTGTTCGTCTTGTTTCGCAGGTGAGAGTAGCACGTGTAAAATGGTGAACGTACGTGGACTACTTGTGTTGTGCTTCGTGTGCCTGCTTCTGTGTCAGGTAAAATTGAAAATATCATTCCATTTGTTTCGAAAAATGCAATATGTCATTATGTTTTTAAGTAGAATTAGCAGTAGTGTTTCAATACCTGTTCAATAGATTTACTAATTTGTTAGGGAAGATAAGTTACATCATGGAATGTTTAAGCAAAGCATTTGCGAGGATCGCAGTATAACATGTGATCACCACACGTGTTTATAAGCTTATATTGCATATATCAAATGCCTACATTTTCAGCAACGGGCACTGCGAGTGCCTATTATATCACATCGTATTGTCATTGTTTAGGTGGTGCACGTGACCGAGGCATGCCGTAGAAAAGAAACAGACACCAGAACGTAAGTGACGTAAACAAGTGAACTGATAAGCATCAGTCACGTAGACGATTATATGTGAATCTTTTTCTCCTCAGCGATAACTATCGGAACCTCTTATGTTGTCGCACGATCACATTGATTGTCAAATTGCAACTATTTCGGATAAATTATGGAAATATCACTACCTGCATATAATATCGCATCCACATATTTCTATCCCACAAACACTTTCTCTTCGTTTTGCCCACGTAATTTATTTGTAGTTTGAACAGTTTACAGCATGTTTGTATGTGGAGAGTCTAATCTGATTACAATTACTATGAAGGTTGTATGTAGATAAACAACTCTTTTGACACTTTGTCTTAGTAAGACTGTTATGAAAAACGTCAAACACAGTTACCTTCATTTGTCATAACTGTTGGGAGATGTTACGCTTTGAACGCAGCGTAACATAGCAATGTTATTCGTAGAAACATTAAAAACAATTATTTCGCTGTTATTTATTCTGCTTGATTAACGATGTGTTTACTTAAAACAGCAAATCTGCATGCAAACGTTTATGTCGCATGTATTCTTTCAGGTGCAGTTCAGCTAGATGCAGAGCTTATACATGTAAACGCTGGGAAACGTGCACATCCACTTGCGGTTGTGGCTAACGCTATAATGTAAGTACCACATTTGAACTTACTACTAAATGCGTCATCGAAAAACAGTTACATTGACTTTCAAAACGTCCATTCGGTGGAATGCAACGCCCATAGTTAGTATGTTGCTAGGTGGCGCCATCGGTCGCCTCGGTCTGTGAATGAAACCATTATTATGTTGCTAGGTGGCGCCATCGGTCGCCTCTGTCTGTGAACGAAACCATTATTATGTTGCTAGGTGGCGCCATCGGTCGCCTCGGTCTGTGAATCAAACCATTATTATGTTGCTAGGTGGCGCCATCGGTCGCCTCGGTCTGTGAATGAAACCATTATTATGTTGCTAGGTGGCGCCACCGTTTGCCACGGTCTGTGAATGACACCATTATTATGTTTGCGGTCTCTTATTTATTCAGTATTCACGTTTCCTCTTTCCCACCGCTCGTCTTCCTGTCCTTTCCTGCCATCCTCCTGCCACCCTCTCTCCCTCCCTCCCACCCTCCCTCCCTCCGTTCCTCCTTCCCAGGTCTCGATGATTCACAGTTAACGTTTCTTCTTAAAACAGACCGATATTTACTTTGTCAAACACTATTTCCCAAACGATTAAGTTCACTCTCTTGACACGATAATGGTTATAATACAAAACCAAACGTTTGCTTTCAGCCTGACTGAGCTCCAGCAGAGATGCCGTCTCAAGTCCGCCGAAGACCGTATGACACCTGTCTTAGAGCGGCCGTGAAGCACATGACAGCGCCGTGTGCTTCGTACGACCAAACAACGTACAGCTTCTACTAATATCATGTAACTGACTACAAAAAAAAACGTTACTAACTTGTGTCATTCTAACCAATATAACTACTCAGCAAAAACAGTTCCAATGATATTTCGAAATGATTAATATATCTGTTGTCAACATTTGTGTTACGTCATATTAAAGTTTTTGCTTACTAACTATGTTTCGTGTTTCTTCGGAGTCATTCATATTTGTATGCAGAATACATACCAAGGGCTTTGTCCACTCAAGGACAACAACTGCATAATTTACAAAAGACCAACTGACCAAGATACGTTGTCAATTTAGATCCAGTATAGTACATGTAATAAAACAATATTTAGTAACTTTAGTTGGATTGCAACGCAAACAAAGAAAAACTTAGGTAAGAACATAATGCCATACATTGTATACCTGCATGTTATCATGAAATGCCGTATACCGGTTTGGGTTTGATTATCCAAGATTTTTTTATAAAACGACCTAAGATATGTAATTGTGGACAAACGTACGAAACTCAGTTGGAAATCCCTTGATAACTAAAATAGCCGAGTATTGTTCTTCAGTCGATATGGTTGCAGTGACAACTTGTGTGTATGTAAGTAGTATATCATGGGACGAGATCAATAAATTAGTGTATGCCTTTAACAAAAACACGGATATGTTGTTCAAGGGTACGTTGCAGAACGCACATAAAGAATATTGAATCAATAATATGCTATTTACGGGATATGTGGATGTATTCCCCGCATCGTGCAGTAAGCCATCAATGTTCATGATTCGCTGTTAGAAATATTATGCGAATTTTCGAAGGGCGGATATAAGGGCCAGTCACGGATTGAGGTTTGGCTGGGTAATATGCGGCGAGCCAATGAACACAATCGTTAGGTTCAGTGGGGGTATTTGTGCAATTATAACGCGATCAACAACAAATGTAAAGGGTAAAAGATTTCCCATTTAATAACGCTAAAAAACTTAGTATTGTTACAATCCCACATCAAGAGTGATTTACAGTCCCACTTGAAGAGTGATTTACAGTCCCACGTCAAGAATGATGTACGTGTTCAGCGGGTGCAGTCATGCGTTACGTCGTGCTCGGCGAGTGCAGTCTTGCGTTACGGCGTGCTCGGCGAGTGCTGTCTTTCGTACGTCGTGGTCGGGAGTGCAATTATGCGTACCTCTTTGGGTTGTGTCCGCAAATGTATTTCACTACGGCCACAACAACGGCGAAGAATATGGCGTGTATACAATCTCGAGTTGAGACGGCCGAAGTAGAATCGTGCTGTCGCTAGTAGCAGCTGTCAGTGCAGCTGTCAACAGTAAAACGGTCGCGGCTATCGAGGGTGGATGGCGGCGGAAGTAAGCTTATATGACTCAGCGACTCTTCGCCGCCAGTGCGTCGCATCCTCCAACGTCCGCGAATCCGTCGTGCGAGTAGGGTTATATGGAGAGGAACCATGTACGTTTTAAAATGTTATTTGCAACCCAACTGGAGTTTGGCTAGAGTTCATCTCATGCTTCGACGCCCGGAATTATTTTATATTTCCACTATCACCAATAAAAGCCGTCGTCTCACAACGGATCAACCAATCATTTTAGTGCATACAGCTACATCAACTAACAATTGTGCCATATATGCTCCTTTCACTCTTAGCAAAAAGAAAAACATGAAAACCCCAAATCACGAATTGATCACAAACAGTGCATTCGAAACATGAAGTTTATAACATGTTTTGGTTGTGGAAGAACAACGCTGCGTTGTTTTGTAAATATAAAAATCCATCAATAAAAAATGGACGTGAGTGGGTGGGTCGATTATCCGCTTGGATTATAAAAAAACTGGAAAGTATGTTTTTGTTAAGATAGGTTTTTCCTAGTTGACAAAGCCCCTAAGCATTATTTCGCACAGTTGCACAAACTATTAATAACAAAAACAATTAATTAATTCAACTTTGTTTATAACAAACTACGACCCCACATACTGATACTGCATATTTCAATGTTGCGTTGCTACCTCCAGCAAGAAGAGCGCTTCTGGTATAACCTGGATCAGGCATTGCGTGACTGTACTAACCGAAGAGATCTGTCACGCATGGCAGCGAACCTGGCGGAGGAAAGTCTTCTCGAAAAATTACCCTTATTAGTCCGCCAGAAGGCGCCACAACTGAATTCAACAATCAAAATATAAGCGCCATGTTTATTTTTCACTGTTATATAATTATGCCATCACACGTCTAATTCTCGGCTTCTTTTGGTTGCAGCATTTTAGCAATGAAAATTCTTTCTTGTTTTCGGGTTCACTTTCTGGAAGACGGGTTATGGCCACACGTGTTAAACACATACTGTTTTCAGTGTGGCCCCGATTTGAAAAGGCCAGTGTATTTGGGAGTAGTGGGAACGTATTGCTGGAATAGACACTGAACTCGCAAGATCGAACAGTGTTTCGTGTACATTTCTCAATGTGTCTCCAGTGTGGAACTTGCTGGTACAAGAGCTCAAAGGAGATCCCCACATCCCCTCGTTCGGTGAAATCCTGCAATGCATTCCTCCATGCGTTTTACTACTTTATTTCTCAGCCAGGCGTTTCATAAAACAATTTTGTTGCTCTCCTCTTTATCCCTGCAGTCCGGGTTGAGGCTAACACCTGTACTGGTCGTCCATTTTACCCCCTTCTTCTTCCGCCACTGATCCCGTTTGACTGTCGTCTACGCCACCTGACTCCACTCCCCAATTCATCCCTCTCATTCTCCATTACCCCATCCCTCGCTCTTATTCTCCACCCCATCCCTCGCTTTCATTCTCCACTCCCCAACCTTCGTTCTCATTATTTACTCCCATTTCCCTCCCTCTCATTCTCCACTCGCCCCATCCATCGCTTTCTTTCTCTACTCCCGCCACATCTCTCTTCACACAGTCCTCCCACCTCAGTCTTTCTCTTTTCCATCTTTCTTCAACTCTATTTGCATCCGCCTTCTTCGTTTACTGTTCCCTTCCATTATTTCCACGAGTCCAGCCCATTTTATCCGGCTTCTCAATCTCTTTCTCACACCAACCTCCTCCCTCAGCTTTTGCATCCGCATAACACTTGACATTGTGCGACTGTTTCACGCTCGTTCAATTAGTAAGTCCATGTCGAATATCCACAACAATATATCTTATTTTAAAATGCTCACGTGAAGTTGCTCCAATAATAGACACGTGTTGGAAGTGATGTCGTTTCAATAGTTCGCAGAACTTTCCAATTTCTTGACAAAAATGCGTTCTTGCCATTATATAAACAATGGTAAGAACGCATCTTGACTATGCCATTGCAGTATGGTATCCTTATAAAAAAACATATTATTGCAATAGAAAACATCCAAAAAAAGAGCAACAAAAGAATTACCAGGGATGAGAAACTTAACTTATATAGAAAGATTAAAATTATTAAAACTTCCATCATTATCATAGAGATGTCTACGAGGCGATATGATTGAAGTTTTTAAAAATTATACACAATGTATACGACATTGAATCTTTACCTAAATTCTCAAAATGGGAGGATATATCCTTCAGGACAGGAAATAGAGGGCACACTCTAAAATTATTTACTCAAAGAACAAAAACAAATATAAGGAAAAATTGCTTTTCCCATCAGAGTAACTGAAATTTGGAATTCCCTGCCGGAAACAATCGTTCTTTAAATACTTTTAAAAACGCCTGGACCAATGCTGGTCCAATCAGGAAATTCTGAATAATTTCGAAGCACCATTAAAACAGGAACAGGAATTCATAAACTATTAATAGACGACGAAGAAGATCTGATCATTGAGGAGTCACAAGAATCCTGCGATCAGAACCATTTTAAGGTATCTTAAGGTAATAGCTCCGTTAGCAAATTAATCTTGCCCAGTACAGCACATTTGTTGTCTAATATGGCCATCGGTGTACATAATTAGCTTAGCCTACCATGTGCATCACACGCTGATATCTTTCCACTTTTATTATTAACACAAAGTATAGCGCTTCATATAGATTGTAAACACAGTTTTTTTTACCATAACATAAAGTATTCATACACAACACATACCGTGTGTTGGGTTAGTTCCGTTTGTGCCTCAAAATATCATATATCTAAAATGTAGAGGTGCCTAGTTAAATAGTTAGGATTACGGAGATTCTCCTGCTGGAAATACGGAGTAATTTTTGTGGTGTGACTTAATACTCAGTTAATGAGGACCTGTGGGGTATTTAGGATCTCACGAAGGGGGAGGACGGGGCGTTATCCCCGTTTAAATATTCTCCCGACATACACGTACGTTTTCCTTTGTAGCGCCTTTGGCGTGGGCGAGCACTGTATCAATGGCACAAGTTGCCTTCCGGAATTCTCCCGCGCACGGTTACTGTGCGTTTCGCCGTGCACACAAGACTTGTGTCACAAACGACAAGGAACTAGACTGTGGTTACACTGTGGGGGAAGCGCCATCAAAGGCGAGGAACCGATTAGAGGGGAAATTGATTGTGGGGAAGCACCCACAAACCTTTGCTCATTTAGGTGGTCGTGGTGGGATATTTCTGTAGTCCGCAACCATTCGATAGTCAAGGAACGTTTCGACCTTTGAAAAAGCGACTTGGTTTCCGAGTGAAAGAGAATGAATCTGGATGAGGGAATATGACCAAAGTCCCTGCTGCCTCGTTTCCCACGAGTGGCACTTATTCTCCGGTCTGACTCGTACGACTTCTTCTGTGAAATAAACACACACACTATTATTTTATATATATATATATATATATATATATATATATATATATATATATATATATATATATATATATATATATATATATATATATATATATATATATATATATATATATATATATATACATATATGTATAAAGGTATCGCATGTCCGGCCGTAAAATAACTGTTTGATGTCTTACCTGTCCTGATAAAATAACTTATTTTAGCATGACCACAAAAAAACCCAAAATAAAAAAATATATCCTGCATACTGCTACAGGAACAGGATATATTGCATGTTTATAAAATCCATGTCCAGCAGAAGCCGCGCATAGTGCGAAATTATTCCTCCTTTAAAGGTTCACCTTTAGGTCGTTTTATCGTAAAAATACGTTATATAAAAGATATGCATTCTAACACACTGACCGCCATATGGGTTTTAATATAATACAATTTAATATATATATATATATATATATATATATATATATATATATATATATATATATATATATATATATATATATATATATATATATATATATATAATTTGACAGTCATCTGTTTATGAATATTGACCTTTCAGTTCAGCACGCAATGTACACGTGACATATACTTGAAACATTCAAATTCAATATAGAAAGGTCAAAGTACAGTTTATATTAAACAATTGTGGTTAATTGAATACATTTTGGCAGTCAAGATGTTTGGTGTTCAAGATGTTGGGTGGTCAAGATGCTGGGCAGTCAAGATGTTGGGCGGTCAAGATTTTGGGTGGTCAAAATGTTGGGTGGTCAAGATGTGTGGAGGTCAAGATGTGGGGCGGTCAAGATGTTGTGCGGTCCAGATGTTGGGCGTTCAAGATGTTGGGTGGTCAAGATGTGGGGCGGTCAAGATGTGGGGCGGTCAAGATGTGGGGCGGTCAAGATGTTAGAATATATATAGTTTATATCCAACATAACATAACAACATAACATAACATAACATAACATAACATAACATGATGTTAAACACGACCAGACTTTGTAAGCTTGAGTATTTATTATTATTATTGTTATTATTATCTATGCAGAGAAAACCTCCACAGAGAAAACAACCAGTGCACAAAATAACACCTCCACAAAGAAAACAACCAGTGCACACAATGGCACCTCCACAGAGAAAACAACCAGTGCACACAATGGCACCTCCACAGAGAAAACAACCAGTGCACACAATGGCACCTCCACAGAGAAAACAACCAGTGCACACAATGGCACTACCACAGAGAAAACAACCAGTGCACACAATGGCACCTCCACAGAGAAAACAACCAGTGCACACAATGGCACCTCCACAGAGAAAACAACCAGTGCACACAATGGCACCTCCACAGAGAAAACAACCAGTACGCACAATGGCACCTCCACAGAGAAAACAACCAGTGCACATAATGACACCTCCACAGAGAAAACAACCAGTGCACACAATGACACCTCCACAGAGAAAACAACCAGTGCCCACAATGGCACCTCCACAGAGGAAACAACCATTGCACACAATGGCATCTCCACAGAGGAAAGGTAAAAGCATTTACAATATTGAATGACCTTGATAATGCTGCTTATGGAGTAGCAATATTTTATATATGTTTCTCTTTTTTGTTCCATGTTAATTGAATGTTATATACCTTATTTATGTATATATTACTAAAAACTTACTAAATTTATGAAAATGAAGTATTTGTCTATTTGCCGAATCAGAAAATGTTAAATGACTAACAAGTTCAAAATATATAGTGCATAGATTATAATATTATTGGCTAAAAATTAAAACATATTTCAGTTCCACAGTACATAAAAATAACAAACATTGTAATTGCACCACTACAAATGTCTAGTGCTGCTTTTTTTCTCCAGCTGATATCAGTGCTGCATGTTCTTCCCAACCATCACCTGTCTCAGCTGTTCATTCTCCAACAAAGAGAAATACGAAGGCTGAGATTGGAAAGCTACGGACAAGACTTCACCGAATAAAGAAGAAAGCGAAAGCTGCTACGTCTGGGCAGATTAATAAGTCTGCTAAGCAAGCTAAAGTTGAGAGAATAGTGTCTGCGTTACATCAGTATCTCCCCAAATCTACTGTGGATTTCATTATAGGTCAGATTGTGATATCTCAACGCATGAAAACAGGAGATCGTTGGACAATTTCTGATAAAATGTTGCCATTGAGCATATTTTTTATCACAACCGTAAGGCATATAAAATTATTGGAAAACATTTTGCTAAGCCATCGAAGCGTACTCTGCAGAGAGCTTTGCAAAAATCTAACATCGCTCCTGGTTTCACTGACAGCTTATTTAGTGCACTAAATATGAAAGTAAATGCAATGTTAGAGCTAGACAAACAGTATGTTTTGGTTTTTGACGAAATGTCTTTAAAGACTGGCTTAACATATAATGCACAAACTGATATCATAGAGGGCTTTGAAAACTGGGTAGTGTTGGAACAACACAATATGTAGAAAACCATGCACTTGCATTTATGGTATGTGGACTAGCTTCAAAAGGAAGCAACCAGTTGGCTATTTCTTAACTTCAGGTACTGTAACACCAGTAGCGCTGAAAACATTACTGAGAAACTGCATCTGCAAGCTAGCAGGTATATGTCTCAACGTCAGGGAGAATGGTTGTGATCAAGGATCGAATAACAGAAGTATGATTAAATCACTGAATGTCAATCTAGAGTCTCCATTCTTTTCTAACGATGGAAACAAAATCTTTGTTATGTTTGATCCACCACACTTGATCAAAAACATCAGAAACAACTTTCGTAAACATGGCTTTCTGTTGGATGAGGAACGGATACTCTTGAGTCACCTTCAAGATTTCTATGAGTTTTATAAACCAATCCAGTCAAAATGGCTCCAAAATTAACACCTAAGCATGTATACTTACCAACATTTACTGCTATGAGTGTGAAATATGCCACTCAGATCATGAGCCACACTGTAGCAGCTGCAATTTCAACTCTCTCTACACTTGGACATTTGCCAGCTAGTGCTTTTAAAACGGCCGAATTCATTGACAAATTTGACAAGTTGTTCAACGCATTCAACAATATTTCTATTACCAGTTCTCAACAATGCAAACATGCTCTCAGTATCACACATATTTAGATTTTCTACAAAATTCTCTGACATTTATAAATTCTGTTTCAAAGCCAGATGGAAAATCAATACCTTGCTTGGAAGGTGGGAAAACTTCAGTGAATGGTTTGACTCAACTATGGTCAGAACTTCATATGCATGTGTTTAAATTTCCTTTAACCAGCAGACTAAGTCAGGACTGTGTGGAGAACATGTTCTCGGTCATCAGAGGTAAGGGTGGCAACAGGGATAACCCTGATCCTCAGCAGTTTAGGGCTGTCTTTCACCAGGTCGTTGTTGATCAACTGCTGAAACCCAGTGACTTTGGTAACTGTCAAGATGACTTAGACAGCATTCTGCTCAGTTTAAGTCACATGGCGACCCAAAAGACAGACACAAGATGCACTGAATCTGCAAATGAAGTCAACGTTGTTTACACAGTCGATGTTAGTTTGCCACCGCCATGTGTACCTAAGGTTAATGTAATCAGCTACATGTCTGGATACTTACTAAGAAGATACCCAGTAGATATATGTGCTAGCTGTGCTTCAAACTATGTCTTGCCATGTCAACCAGGCGGAGTTGAATATGAGTTCTTGCGACAGAAGGCACACTGCGTAGAAAGCACTCTGATTTATACAATCCCTTTCTTTGTCAAGTTTGTGTTTAACCTAGAGAGTACCTTCGTGTCAGTATTTGAATGTGTTATGCATATGCAAGGAATCCATGTCAAATTGTGTAATCATGTAGTTTAGTTTGTTCAGACAGTTCACTGTGGTCAGGCAGCTTGTGCTGAGAGAGCTAGTTCTATGGCAAGATTATACATGAAGGCCAGAATCATGCAAGCATTGAAAGTGACCAACACTATGAATGAAAGCTGTGCTAGGGGTATGAAAAGAAATAGGAAAGTTCTCAAGTTAAACCATGTCTAAATTATATCTCAATCTGGAGGGGGAAAGCTTAGTCACACATTAGTTTTCCATGCTGGCGCAACAGATTACATAAGAAAAAAATGTTAAAAAAATTCTGGAGCAGATCGGGGCTAACCATCGCACCTTTCCCTTACAAATTATACAGCATTGAAACAAATGTTGTTACGCGAATTATCAGTTCACGCGAAAACGCAGATTTCATTGCGCAATGCTGCACCGGAAGGAAAGTGCACACATTAAATATTAAATATTAACTTTGTTAACAAACCAAATTTCACGAACGAGCGCCCAGACTGGCAATCGTAAAGGTACATATGGCCGGCGCGACACAGTGCATAGAAACCAGCACATAGCGTCTTATTCATCAATAAAGCAAGATAAGAAAAAAGAAGAAACCCGTTAAACGAGGCAATAAAGATTCGAATCAAGAAAGAAATTGGGGCTATAGGCTCCGTTATCAGAAATGTTCAGTATTTTTTATAGAATATTCTATAGGATTTTTGTGTGAAGACGATATTATTGTGTACAATTCAGAAAAAAAATGTATAGAGTATTTATAGAATATTCTATTGGATTTATATAGAATACTCTATAGGATTTTTACGGATATTTCTATAGAATGGGCAGTATTCCGCAGTTTGCTATACAATAATCAGCTATGCTCCGTAGAATTCTATTAAATTCTATAAAATTGTATACAAATCATTAGAAAATTTAAGTAAACGTAAACTAAGTCAATATAGGATTTGTAGTATTATTTTTTTATATTCCCAATTCCACTATGCTATGTAGAATTCTATGTTGAATGTTGCTAAGGGCCCTACCCGCCATTCGCTACCGCAGAACTGCGCCCAAACCATTCTCAGCTAGGCGAGCTGAGTCGGCTTTCATTTTTCGCGCGCCGCTAAAACCACTGACCAGGTGCGCCGGTCGAGTCGTCGATTACATATCCGGCAGCGAGAGCGGTCACGGATGCGCAGACAATCAAGCATTGTACTGAATCGTCTCCAAAAGTGAAACCGTTGGGCGGCCAACGTTCGTCACTTCAGGTTTGTAGCATCTGAAAGTACCCTGGGGAAATCCGCCGACGAAATGTCTTATAAACCAGCGGCTCGGAGTCGTCCGGTAGGCAAGGCACAAACTCAAGAATCTGATCATGATCTCCAAGATATGTGAGTATTGCGAGAACGACTTAGTGCTCGTAATTTGTTGAAGCTTAGGCTGTGGTTTTTCGAAAACAAACGACATCTACGACCGAGCAACCGTTATTATGCAGCGTCGCTCGCTTGCAATGTAGTTATTTTCATCCTGAAACATTCAAAATAACATATAACGGGCAAAATATATTTGCAAAACTTGGCTCGCTAAAACACACTTAGGTGATCCCGGTGTTGTAACAAATAAATCTGTACTATCTAACATGACTTTACGATAAAACGACCGGACATAATGTTGTGATTTCGGGTATTACGTTAGTAACATTTAATTGTATTCTATTTGTTTTCCCAACAGATGTCGCTCTGGCTATATGCCACGTGATGTGGACCGAGTGTAGAGGTGTTCCACTGGCCACAACGACAACCGAAAGAGTTGACGAAGGTTACTGGATGGATTCTCTTTACCGACAGGCCAGCGTCGTGAAGTTAAGAGGAAACGAGAGCTTTACTCATTATGTAAGTATACCTATTAGTTTGAAGTGTTCTTTATGTTTACGTCGCTGCAAAACAAGTACCACCAGACTACTATTACAGGGATCAACTATTACAGGGATCAACCTGCAGTGGCATTTCCTATTGGTGACCATGTAAACGTTTTGCACGATTATAAGAAAACGGGACTATAAAAATTTCTGAAATGTTTAACCTGTCGTTATCATAATCTCATTGACAGGCTGGTGGAGTTTATTCAACATCACACATTACTAACTCTTTTAAAACGGCTGAACGTGCCATACCCGTCAATGTCTTCCAATTTCTGCATGAATTACTACGCACTCGTGCGTTGAGGCGAAACAATTGCCAAAAATCCTCCTGCCTATTAAAATAATCTAACAATCCAAATTTACACTGTCAAAAGAGTTCTACCAGCAAACATGGCAATGTCCCTGCTCAAATGCACATATATCAGAAGATATGAATTTTTAAAACTTCGTATATCCAAACTTACTATGCCATACATTCGTCTGTAACATACCAGGAAGTCTAACTGAGTCATGATCCCTACTATCAATCCCTGCAGTCACCACCACCGTCACCGCCATAACTACAACCACCGTCACCGCCATAACTACAACCACCGCCGCCGCGGCCACCGCCACCACCACCGCCACCACAGCCACCACCACCACCAGAGCCACCGCCACCACCACCACCATAAAAATACCATCATGATGTTGTCTTCTCCGGCAGTGCAAACAACCGTTCCTGTTGGAACTCGTGACTAGAATACCGGATATCACGTCATGTGAGGGACTCGCGGCTAAAATCCTGCAGCTCAGGGGACGCGCATCTTCTCCGCGAACTGATCAATCCAGGGTGGCCTACACAACGACGGCTAATATCAACGTAAGTAGGATATTTGTCTGCAGTTTCGTTAACAAATGACTAACTACAGTGATACCGAAAATAACTGTCACTGCAGTAAACTCAGCTTAATAGAATCACTTAGGGCCAGAGCAATTTGATTCTATTAAAGGTCCCTGTTCAATTCTATTGTTTTGCTAATCTCATTTCAAGTTAATTTTGTGAAATATCAAATCTTATTAGTGTCTACTGCAACATTCGAGCTCGTTTGTGCAATTTTTTTAATGTTTTTGTGTAAAATCATCAGACGAACTATTCCATTACTTAATATTTGGTGAAACATTAATTGAAGGGAAAATATAAAAGCTGAAAACTCACGAATGATACCCTTGGTGAAATTTCGTAACTTTGTCATGTAATCTACAGGAGGATGGAAGTCACGTCCGTGATCGGCATTGATCTGCAAAGTGTAAACCATTTTGAATATCCTGTACTTATCATATCTAACGACTAAAGTAAATTCTTTCGATGAGTTGAACAAATTACACATTTTAAATCACACACTACATATGTGGACATCATTGAACCGGATTTACGATAGGCCAGATCAGTTGATGCAGTTTTAAGCGGCTGACTCATAAAAGCGGGACATTTTAATACAACGGGAATATGGGATGATTACGTCCCGGTCAAAATAGTTGATTCTACTTAATGGCTGATTCTGTTGTCCACGATTCCCTTATACGGAGTTCACAAATTGCAATACTGGACACTTTATTGACACCAACATTTTGGTGAAATAATGTGTCACCGACTATACAAATATACAATTGTTCTTGAAAAATAACACAGTTTTCACAATGCTTTTCGAAACGGGATACACCGCGATACTAACAGAGAAGCATTGAAAACTAGATATGATGATAACCATTCACGTGTCACATATGGATTGTGACGAATTATGTAATTTTGTGCGTTGAATATACAGGATATTGCCAATAAGCCACGTAATGCAAAAAAGGTGTTGAAGACGGATGTTTTTACCGAGAAAAATCCGGTGTAATTTTCGTTTTACGCACGCGTCAATGGTTTACTTGAATGTAGCCTGGCACTGAGTTGATGTCAATTATCGAACTCTTGCTGAATACGTTTTCAATATACCACGCAGCAAGGGGTATTTACACATGTAGGCCTATGCTTTGACTGGCGATTCAATATCACCATCTTCGGGTGCCCTGCTTGTTGCAGTCATATGTCATCATAATCCTACATTTCCCACGATCACGTGTGTCTTTTAACAGTTCCGTTGTGCTCCTTCCTAGCCAGGCCGCTAGTCCATCAGGGAATTTAATTCTTAGCCGCCGTCTGCTTCTTGTTCCCTAAATCTTTCCCGTTGACACTGGATGTTCTAGTTTTTTCTTTCTCATCACGTGACGTAGAAATTCTGCTTTTCTTTTCCTGACTCCGCACGTGGTCTTCCTTTTATCGTTAACTCTTCTTAGAATGTCTTAATTACCTTTCTTTTCTGACTCTATCGACGATAGACTAAGTATTGCTATAAATACACACATTAATGTTGCTTCTATGTTCTGTTGTAATTGTTTTTTCACACTCTTACAGTAATATGGGATCTATATAGCATTGCAAAACATGTTTCCTTACTTTAAGTGATAGACTAGTAACTCACAACTGGTAAAACGTACGAGTTGTGTCACATGCAATTGTGATTTCAGGGCCTGCGGAAGCTGCTGACGGAGTCGTACCACTACAGCCATCTGGTTACAAATATTACAGTTAACGAGACTGCCTATCTGTGCCGTCTGACCAGACAGACGGGTATGCCCTGCAATGAAACAATCATGTGTGGGCATTCGACCCACAGGCAGCCTGAATAAGACATGTACTGCCATCTGATGGCGTACCTGAGAGACACGGAAGCGGCACTGCGACATTTCACGGGGCTGCTAAAGGTTACGGTGGGTTATTTCTACCCTTCTCTCTCCCCGTGGTCGATTGCAGGGTGGGGTCACTTAATTGGTTTCGCCCTATCTACGAGTCGTTGCCATCCATTGCGATCTTCTTCCATTCTCTACACTTTCGACATTTCTCCTAACGATGTCCCTCCGTCTTAACGTTGGTCTTCCCTTTCGACATTGGTGATAAAATGGTTATAAAAGTTATTTTTCAAAACTTAAGAAAGATAGTCGAACTTGAGGCCACGAATTAGGATTAGTAAAAGAACAGCGTAGATTTGACATAAGAAAGTATCCGTTCTCACAGGTGACAATAAATGAATGGGACAAATTATGTACTGGTTGTATAAACAGTGTTTATGTTAAAAACAAAAATGGCTGATATCTGATAACATCCATTAGCGTCCACTAGCCGTTGTTGATTTGCGTGGCAATCTTGTTAAATCGTATTATTATGTCGACATTTATTCATTATGATTCATCGTGTGTATGTTCTGGTTTCAGGCGACGTCATCAGAAACCGCAGTACCCGACAACCATCACGCCGATGCGGTTCCATCTTCTGACGTCACACCCATATTTCCGGACCTGCGTGTCGACACCATGTACGTCCTGTATGACTTGACCAGACACTTTGGTCAAGTCGCTGACCGTCTGGCCGCTGGCCGGAACATACAACACTAAGCCCAAGGAAAGGACCAAAGGACTAATATATGCGGAGATATGTCGTAAAGTGACGCAACATCAGAGAAGGTTTCACCAAAATGGCGCTGGAGGGAGTTCCTTGTCGTCAGTCAATATAGAAAAGTTAATTTCGGCATTCAATTGCATAGCTCGTTTTTCTTGAAGGTATAATTAGCGTTCACGGAGTGATCTGGGCTGGCCCCGGAAATTCAGGAATTTAATTAATATACCAAAAATATATTTTGTACATCTTGTGCACCTTATTAATTCGGTTGTTAGTTACTTATGTTGTACTCATTATCTACATTTTGTCGTTATACCCCCTCTGCTTATGCTAGGCGTACATTGCTTAACTTATGTTGCCAATTGGGCTTTTATTTTACTTAAAACGGATCAGTCGTGCAATGTGCGCTGATCCGCAAATCAACTAAATTCCAGTCGCGTGTTGATTTGGCCGGCGCAACGGCTGTTGAATAATTCGAAGATTGAATCGCAACAACAAAATTCTTCTGCAATGTGCGCTGACACAATCGCACAAACGCGCGACCCGCAACAAAAGTTTAGTAATATACGCCTATGATTAGATGACTTTAAACATTTTATATTGAGCTGCTATGAAACATGTTTTTTACACGGTTTATTATTCTGACTTTGAAACGTATTCTATGCGTAACATATTGTACGCATAACTGATTATATAGAGCGTTGATCGTTTGCAACAATGTTGCAGTTCAGAAACCTTTACTCTTTTTATAACATTTACCGATGTTGTCACTATAGAATGGTTGTATAGTAAGATAATTATCAGTGTTACTTTTTAACATCTATATTATACATATTTACTATATCAAAACATATATTTGAGAAGCCATTAAGCAAGATTTACTTGTGATATTCATATATGTTAATTTATTTACATGTTTATTTACCACGCATTAATTGACAAATTATTTTATTTACAAAATTTTGCTATCATACATGTTGTGTGTTGTATTTCCTATCATTGTTGGCATTAATCAAGATTTACTGGTGATATTCCTACATACTAATTTAATTGCAATTATTTATTACACATGTGACATGTTACCGGTTGTGAAATTGAATATTTTGTATTACTGTGTAATATTATTTACATAAACTTTGTATTTTGTCACCTGGAAATTTTTTCTTACACAATAAATACTATATTTACAACGAAGACTGTGATGTGCTATAACTGAGAAATACATGTGTGGAATTACGGGTCGTTTCAACACGCTGTGATCTCTTTGTTAATCAAACGTGTGACAGTAGCTGTAAGACGTTTGGACCAGTGTCTAGGCCATTTAAAAGTTACAGGACACGTTATCGCGTTGCGACTGAAGGCAGTACCAGTATTTGGCCTGTTGCAACCAAACTATTTCTTTCTTACAAATCAGGCATTTCGGTCCGATATACACAAAAGACACCGGAGATGGAAACGAAAAGGAATCCTTGTGTTTTGGCATTATTAGCGCCACAGTCACCGTCACCGTCACCGTCTCCGTTACCGTCACAATCACAGTCACCGTCTCCGTCTCCGTCACCGTCACCGTCACCGTCACCGTCACCGTCACCGTCACCGTCACCGTCACCGTCACCGTCATCGTCATCGTCATCGTCACCGTCACAGTCACCGTCACAGTAACCGTCACAATCACAATCACAATCACCGTCACCGTCAATGTCAACCTCGCAGTCACCGTCACCGTTACAGTCACCGTCACAGTCACAGTTACCATCACACTCACAGTTGCCGCCGTTGACGTTATCATCATCATCATAGTTATAGTCATCAGCATAATCATCATCATCATTATGATCATCATCATTATTATTATCATAATTACAGTTATCCTCATCATCGTCATCGTGATCATCGTCACCATCGTCAACATCGTCAACATCATCACCATCACCATCATCGATTTTATCATCCAGGTGAATTACAAATGATCATCGGGCGTAATCGTGTCCTCGTGTTAGAACGACTGTTGTTATTTTATCTACTTCACGAGTCAAGTGTTTGTACAGAAAATAAATCACGAATCTACTCCATAAAACGCGTCAAGAGTTTTCGGTGTAAATGTGAAGGGTCGCCCGAAACACCCCGCCTCAGTCGAACACCTCGCATCCGGCTCAGTCGAACACCTCGCATCCGGCTCAGTCCAACACCTCGCATCCGGCTCAGTCCAACACCTCGCATCCGGCTCAGTCCAACACCTCGCATCCGGCTCAGTCCAACACCTCGCATCCGGCTCAGTCCAACACCTCGCGTCCGCCTTAGTCCAACCCTTCGTTGGGCCTAAAATCTCACACACACACACACCTGTCATAGACTTGTCACAGGCACGACATTTGACACGTGATCGCGCAGTCACTTGGAGGAGACAATTAACCCCACAGCTCTGTCGGCCGAGTCGTCACGCATAAGTGGGTCCTGCTCATAGGAGACATTTAGTCCCACAGCGCTGTCACCTGTCATCAGATGTTTTATGTGGCTGCCTAATAAGATCCAGTATGGCATATAAAGTGAAGTTAAATTCAGTAGAAAAATTTATTTTGTGAAAAAGAGACTATCCGTGAAGTACGTCAGGCTAGTTTGATGTTTTTGATACCTTCCCTCCCATTGTGACGCTTCGTAACGCTGGCATGTACACAGAAAGTCCCCTGCCTGTTATGCATGTTTATATTCACTGCATGTATGTAATGGTTCGTAGTGCACAGGTCTGCGTAGCTAACGATAATAAGACAGCATCAGGAGTCCATATTTATGTACGTATGTCAGGTGTAATCATGTTTGCAGTGAAGCCGTTGGAATTTATTTGAAATATCCCCCAAAACTGGCATAAGAATTAATGCTGTCAGTCTGACTTCGACGACTAGACGAACCAAAACGCATATTTGTTTAACCGTTACGTAACGATCACCAAGACACCGCCGCATTGTGGCGTATAAAGTACGCCACGTCCACAGTCAGGTCAGGTAAAGTGCCCCCTAATTAAATATTACTTGTTTCAATTTGTGCAATTAATGTTTACAAAGCCAGCTGTTAGTTTCACGCGCTGGTCAATATATGCCTCTATAAAACTACGGCTCGAAAAAGGATTGCAGAACTGCGTACACGCGTGCACACGCGCACACGCGCACAAGCACACACGCGCACACGCACACACACACACACGCGCACGCGCATACACACACACACACACAAATACACACACACACACAAACACACAAACACACACACACACACGCACGCACGCACGCACGCACGCACGCACGCACGCACGCACGCACGCACGCACGCACGCACACACACACACACACACACACACACACACACACACACACACACACACACACACATACATACATATATTATTCTTCTTGTTTCGCAGGTGACACTTGTACAGGTGGAATGGCGAGTGCACGTGGACTGCCGGTGTTGAGCCTCGTGTGCTTGCTGCTGTGTCAGGTAAAGTTGAAAGTATTATTCCATTTGTTTCGGAAAATCCAATATGTCATTATGTTTTAAAGTAGATGTGTTTCAATACCTGCTGATTTACAAATTTGCTAGGGAAGATATGTTACATTATGAAATGCTTAAGCAAAGCATCGCAGTATAACGTATAACCTGTGTTCATCACATGTGTTTATAAGCTTATATTGCATTTATTAAATGTATACATTTTCAGCAACGGGCACTGCCAGTGCTTATTACATCACATCGTATTATCATTGATTAGGTGGTGCTCGTGAGCGAGGCATGTTGTATAGTACCAGACGCCGATAGGTAGGTGACGTAAACAAGTGAACTGATACGCATCAGTCAGGCAGATGATTATATGTGACAAATCCTCTTTGTCCTGTTCAGTTATAATTAGTGGGACCTCTTATGTTGTCGCACGATCACACTGGTGGTCAATTTGCAATTATCTCTGATAAATTATGGGAATATCATATCAACTGCCTGCATATAATATCGCCTCCATATATTTATTTCCCACAAACACTTTCTCCTCGTTTTGCCCACGTAATTGAATTGTGGTCTGAACAGTTTTGTCAACAGTATGTTAGTTGAATGCAGCGTAATATATATATATATATATATATATATATATATATATATATATAGGTGTCAGTCATCCGGATGTCATCAAATGTTGATGTCGCATGTGTTCTTTCAGGTGTCTGTCATCCGGATATCATCAAACGTTTATGTCGCATGTGTTCTTTCAGGTGTCATTCGTCTGGATGCGGATATTGCTTATGTAGAAACTGGGAAACATGCAATTACTCCACTTGCGGTTGTGATTAACACTATAAAGTAAGTAACAGATTTGAACTTACTTCCAAATGTGTCATCGAAGAATTTATATGAGTTACATTTACTATCAAAACGTCTTCGGAAAATAAGACACTCAATTCAGGCTGATTGAAACGCCCGTAGTTAGTATGTTGCTATGTGGCGCCATCGGTCGCCTCTGTCTGTGAATGAAATAATTTTTATGTAGCTAGGTGGCGCCATCGGTCGCCTCGGTCTGTGAATGAAACCTTTATTATGTTGCTAGGTGGCGCCATCGGTCGCCTCTGTCTGTGATTGAAACCATTATTATGTTGCTAGGTGGCGCCATCGGTCGCCTCGATCTGTGAATGAAACCATTATTATATTTGCGATCTCGTATTTATTAAGTATTCACGTTCCCTGTTTCTCACAGCCTGTCTCCCTGTCCTTCACTGCCATCACTCTACCTCCCTCCCTCTACCACCTCCTCCCTCCGTGTCTCCTTCCAAGGTCTTGTTGATTCACAGTTAACGATCATGTTCACTCTCTTGACACAACAATGGTTGTAATGCAAAGTCACACGTATACTTTCAGTCTGACTGAGCTCCAGCAGATATGCCGTCTCAAGTCCACCGCAGATGGCATGACACCTATCTTAGAGCGACCGTTGAGTACATGACAGCGCCGTGTACTTCGTACGACCAAACAACGTACAGCTTCTATTTATATCATGTATCTGGCAACAAAATACCGCTACAAACTTGTGTCATTCTAACCAATATAACTACTCAGCGAAAACAGTTCCAATGATATTTCGAAATGATTTATGTATCTGTTGTCAACATTTATGTTACGTCGTATTACATTTTTTACATACTAACTATAGTTCGTGTTTCTTCGGAGTCATTCACCTTTGTACTTGATGCAGCATGTAGTATGCAGAATACAAACCAAGGACTTTGGTCACTCACAGACAACATACTGTATAATTTACAAAAGACCAACTGATCAAGATACGTTGTAAATGTAGATCCAGTATAGTTGGATAGTGTGACTCGGGAAACGCAAACAAACAAAAACTTAGGTAAGAACATAATGCCACACATTGTAAACCTCCCGCATTGCACGCGGTAATCCTACATGTTAACATGAACTGCCGCATACCGCTTTGGGTTTGATTATCCAAGATTTTTTATAAAATTACCTAAAATATGTTATTGTGGACAACCGTACGAAACCTTGATAACTAAAATAGCAGAGTGTTGTTCGTCAGTCGATATGGTTGCTGTGACAACTTGTTTGATCGAAAGGGGCGTGTGTATGTCTGTGGTATATCATGGGACGGGATCAGTAAATTAATGTATGCCTTTAAAAAAAACCGGATATGTTGTTCAATGGTATGTTGGAGAACGCACCAGTAGAATATTGAATCAATAATATGCTATTTACGGGATATATGGATGTATTCCCCGCATCGTACAGTAAGCCATAAATGTTCATGATTCGCTGTTAGAAACATTATGCGAGTTTTCGAAGGGCGGATATCAGGGCCTGTCACGGACTGAAGATTGGCTGGGTAATATGCGGCGAGCCAATGAACACACTCGTTAGGTTCAGTGGGGGTATTTGTGCAACTCGGTAAAAAAAATTAGTATTGTTACAATCCCACATCAAGAATGATTTACAGTCCCACATCAAGAATGATTTACAGTTCCACTTCAAGAATGATGTACGTGTTCAGCGGGTGCAGTCTTGCGTTACGGCGTGGTCGGGAGTGCAATTATGCGTACCTTATTGGGTTGTGTCCGCAATAATGTGTTTCACTACGGCCACCACAACGGCGAAGAATATTGCGTGTATACAATCTCGAGTGGAGACGGCGGAAGTAGAATCATGCTGTCGCTAGTAGCAGCTGACAGTGCGGCTGTCCACTGTAAGACGGTCGCGGCTAGCGAGGGTGGACGGCGGCGAAAGTCAGCTTATATGACTCAGCGACTCTTTGTCGCCGGTGCGTCGCATTCTCCAACGTCGGCGAATCCGTCGTGCGAGTAGGGTTATATGGAGAGGAACCGTGTACGTATTTATATGTTATTTGCAGCCTAACTGTCACATGGCTTGAGTTCCTCTCCTGCTTCGACGCCCGGAACTAGTTTATATTTCCACTATCACCAATAAAAACCGTCGTCTCACAAAGGATCAACCAATCATTTAATGCATACAGCTACATAAACTAACAATTGTGCCATATATGCTCATTTCACTTATGACAAAAAGAAAAACATGAAAACCTCAAATCACGAATTGATCACAAACAGTGCATTCATAACAGGAAGTTTATAACATGTTTTGGTTGTGGAAGAACAACGCTGCGTTGTTTTGTAAATATAAAAAATCCATCAATAAAAATGGACGTGAGTGGGTAGGTCGATTATCCGCTTAGATTAAAAAAAACTTAAAAGTATATTTTGTTGAGATAGTTTTTTCCTTGTTGACAAAGCCCCTACGCATATTCCTAGCAATATTTAGCACAGTTGCACAAACTATTAATAACAAAAACAATTAATCAATTGGGGTAACCTGGATCAGGCATTGCGTGACTGTACTAACCGAAGAGATCTGTCATGCATGGCAGCGTACCTGGCGGAGGAAAGTCATGTTTATTGTTCACTGTTATATAATTATGCCATCAGACTATCGGCTTCTTTTGGTTGCAGTGTTTTATCAATGAACATTCTTTCTTATTGTCGGATTCACTTTCTGGAAGACGGTCAATATGTTGGGCGAGTATTGAGTATTTACCCATTGTAAGCTTGACCATTTACCCATCTGTAAGCTTCACCATCTACCCATTTATGAGCTTCACAATTTACCCATTTGTGAGCTTGACCATTTACCCATTTGTAAGCTTGACCATTTACCCATTTGTAGGCTTCACCATTTACAAATTTGTATGCGTGATCATTCACCCATTTGTAAGCTTCACCATTTGCCCATTTGAATGTTTCGCTTCGAATATAATGTTTACACTGCATGCTGAACGGAAAGGTTTATAAACAGGGTGTATAACGGTCAAATTATATTTTTGATGTTGTTCGTTATGGCACATTTGGGCGGTCAAGACTCGAGATGTTAGAATTTATATCGTTACAGTTTATATTACAATAAAAACGGTAATAATTTGTACGTTTAAAGCATAGATAATAATAACAATAATAATAATAATAATAAACAATAAAAACATTTTAATCATAGTAATAATAATAATAATAATAATAAATAAATCGTTTGTGTGGATCAGCTAGTGAGAGTAGGAAGATCGTGAAGCGAGAGGAAGGAAACTATTTTAAGAATGGATGAAACTTTAGTAAGGGAATGAAAAAAGGAGGCGATCAAGGATACAACGCCACAACCAATTAGGGCCGAGCGCGATACTAGCACCAAAGAGCCTTATACTGATAAGAGGTGAAACTTATTGTAATCCGACCGGCCGCAGCGCCTCTTGTGCCCAGCTAGACTAAGTAAGGCATCTGACAGCTAATCCACTGATAGCTATGAACTACACACCCTATTATCGTCTATCAAGGACTGCATTTACAGCCACTTTGTTTATCTCTGGTGTTAATTAGTGTAAGTAATGCAGATTACAGCACCAATGTAGTAACTAATTATAACATTGTTTGGTAATAGGATCCCACGGGGCCATGCACACACTATCTGCCCCTGAATAGTTCCATCTAATGAATGTTTCCCAAACATTTATGACTTACATGAAACACGTGAAAATAAAGCAGTCTCAAATTATAATGTATCATCTGCCACTCAGTCAGGATAGGCTTCTGGAGTTATTTGGTACAGCAGAAATTCTATAAATTTTTATCTAGAACTTCATATTGTACTTTAACTAAATGTTGTGACAATTTGCAGGTGCCAAAATTGGGATCAGAAAACTAGGCATGAAGATCTTCGTTCAGTCATGCCAGATCATCTCAACAAGAGTTATCAACTGTGTCACAATCATTTTGAAGAATCACAACTCAAAAACAAAGAAAAAAAAGAAAGCTGGAATCATATGGTGTGCCGTACCAACTTTGTTCAATGTGCCAAACCCACCACCCAAGGTCACATCTATCAGACCAAAGAGAAAACAACCAGTGCACACAATGGAACCTCCACAGAGAAAACAACCAGTGCACACAATGGCACCTCCACAGAGGAAACAACCAGTGCACGCAATGGTACCTCCACAGAGAAAACAACCAGTGCACACAATGGCACTTCCACAGAGGAAACAACCAGTGCACACAATGGTACCTCCACAGAGAAAACAACCAGTGCACACAATGGCACCTCCACAGAGAAAACAACCAGTGCACACAATGGCACTTCCACAGAGGAAACAACCAGTGCACGCAATGGTACCTCCACAGAGAAAACAACCAGTGCACACAATGGCACTTCCACAGAGGAAACAACCAGTGCACACAATGGCACCTCCACAGAGAAAACAACCAGTGCACACAATGGCACTACCACAGAGAAAACAACCAGTGCACGCAATGGCACCTCCACAGAGAAAACAACCAGTGCACACAATGACACTTCCACAGAGGAAACAACCAGTGCACACAATGGCACTACCACAGAGAAAACAACCAGTGCACACAATGGCACCTCCACAGAGAAAACAACCAGTGCACGCAATGGCACCTCCACAGAGAAAACAACCAGTGCACACAATGACACTTCCACAGAGGAAACAACCAGTGCACACAATGGCACCTCCATAGAGAAAACAACCATTGCACACAATGGCACTTCCACAGAGGAAACAACCAGTGCACACAATGGCACTACCACAGAGAAAACAACCAGTGCACACAATGACACTTCCACAGAGGAAACAACCAGTGCACACAATGGCACCTCCACAGAGAAAACAACCAGTGCACACAATGACACTTCCACAGAGGAAACAACCAGTGCACACAATGGCACCTCCACAGAGAAAACAACCATTGCACACAATGGCACCTCCACAGAGAAAACAACCAGTGCACGCAATGGCACCTCCACAGAGGAAACAACCAGTGCACACAATGGCACCTCCACAGAGAAAACAACCAGTGCACGCAATGGCACCTCCACAGAGGAAACGTAAGAGCATTTACAATATTGATTGACCTTGATAATGCTATGAAGTTGCACTGTTTTACATATGTTTCTCTTTTTTGTTCCATGTTAATTGGATGTTATATACCTTATTTATGCATATATTACTAAAAACTTACTAAATATATGAAAATGAAGTATTTGTCTATTTTCCGAATCAGAAAATTTCAAATGACTAACAAATTCAAAATATATAGTGCATAGATTATAATATTCTTGGCTAAAAATTAAAACATATTTTAGTTACAAAGTATTTAAAAATAACAGAAATTGTAAATGCACCACTACAAATGTTTTATAATCTAGTGCTGTTTTTTCCCCAGCTGATATCAGTGCTGCATGTTCTTCCCAACCATCACCTGTCTCAGCTGTTCATTCTCCATCAAAGAGAAAGATGAAGGCTGAGATTGGAAAGGTACGGACAAGACTTCACCGAATGAAGGAGAAAGCGAAAGCTGGTACTTCTGTGTAGATTAGTAAGTCTGCTAAGCAAGCTAAAGTTGAGAGAATAGTGTCTGAGTTACATCAGTACCTCCCCAAATCTACTGTGGATTTCATTATAGGTCAGATTGTGATATCTCAACGCATGAAAACAAGAGTTCGTTGGACAATTTCTGATAAAATGTTGCCATTGAGCATATTTTGTATCACAACCGTAAGGCATATAAAATTATTGGGAAACATTTTGCTATGTCATCGAAGCGTACTCTGCAGAGAGCTTTGCAAAAATGTAATATCGCTCCTGGTTTCACTGACAGCTTATTTAGTGCACTAAAGATGAACGTAAATGCAATGTCAGAGCTAGACAAACATTGTGTTTTGGTTTTTGACGAAATGTCTTTAAAGACTGGCTTAACATAATATTATAATGCACACACTGATATCATACAGGGCTTTGAAAACCTGGGTAGTGTTGGAACAACACAATATGTAGAAAACCATGCACTTGCATTTATGGTGGATTAGCTTCGAAACGGAAGCAGCCAGTTGGCTATTTCTTAACTTCAGGTACTGTCACACCAGTAGTGCTGGAAACATTAGTGAGAAACTGCATCTGCAAGCTATCAGGTATATGTCTCAACGTCAAGATGATTGTTTGTGATCAAGGATCGAAAAACAGAAGTATGATTAAATCACCGAATGTCACTCCAGAGTCTCCATTCTTTGCTAACGATGGCAACAAAATCTGTGTTATGTTTGATCCACCACACTTGATCAAAAACATCAGGAACAACTTTCGTAAACATGGCTTTCTGTGGGATGAGGAACGGATACTCTGGAATCACGTTCAAGATTTCTATGAGTTTGATAAAACTAATCCAGTCAAAATGACTCCAAAATTAACACCAAAGCATATATACTTACCAGCATTTACTGCTATGACAGTGAAATATGCTACTCAGATCATGCGCCACACTGTAGTAGCTGAAATTTCTTGGTGATTTGCCAGCTAGTGGTTCTAAAACGGCCGAATTCATTGACAAATTTGACAAGTTGTTCAACGCATTCAACAGTATTTCTTTGACCAGTTCTCAACAATGTAAACATGCTCTCAGCAACAACTTCCTTTAACCAGCAGACTAAATCAGGACTGTGTGGAGAACGTGTTCTCAGTCATCAGAGGTAAGGGTGGCAACAGGGATAACCCTGATCCTCAGCAGTTTAGGGCTGCCTTTCGCCAGGTTGTTGTTGATCAATTGCTGAAATTCAGTGACATTGGTAACTGTCAAGATAACTTAGACAACATACTGCTCAGTTTAAGTCACATGGCGACCCAAAAAGACAGACAAAAGATGCACTGAAGCTGCAAATGAAGTCAACGTTGTTTACACAGTCGATGTTAGTTTTCCACCTTAATGTATACCTCAGGTTGATGAAATCAGCTACATGTATGGATACCTACGAAGAAGATACCCAATAGATATATGTGCTAGCTGTGCTGCAAACGATGTCTTGCCATGTCAACCAGGCGGAGTTGAATATGAGTTCTTGCAACAGAAGGCACACTGCGTAGAGGCACTGTGATTTATACAACCCCTTTCTTCGTCAAGTTTGTGTCTAACCTAGAGAGTACCTTCGTGTCAGTATTTGAATGTGTTGTGCATATGCAAGGAATCCACGTCAAATTGTGTAATCAGGTAGTTGAGTTTGTTCAGACAGTTCACTGTGGTCAGACAGCTTGTGCCGAGAGAGCTAGTTCTATGACAAGATTATACATGCAGGTCAGAATCAAGCATGCGTTGAAAGTGTCCAACACTATGAATGAAAGCTGTGCTAACGGTGTAAAAAGAAATAGGAAAGTTCTCAAGTTAAACCATGTCTAAATTATATCTCAATCTCAGTTTAAATTTAAACATTGATGCCATGTATAACTTGTGTTGACAGTGTCAATTTGTGTTTACGTTGGATGTGTTATACATACATCACATACTGATTTGGTTATGTGACTTTATATGTACATTATTATGTTTTATATGTAAGCTCTTTGCTAGCACTGACCGTAAAACCGGCTTTCTGCGCCACTTGACATTCTGTCTAAGATTAGTGTATTACTATATCGCAAAGGCTGATATATTTCTCCATAAAATCACCTTGCGAATATGTGAAGATATATTTTGCTTCGACGTGACGTCATGGGAGTTATTGTCCTATATTATATCGAGGAGAACAAAGTATTCTCAACACGTTGCCGTTGGTCAATTTTGACAAACGCATCGAGGATGTACCGAGTCTTATATCACGGTACGTGTGCACCGATTAGACATATCATTGACGCACGGACATGTAAATACATCGGTGTATGTCTTGCTAAATGTTTGTCGTTTCGATTTATACCGTATATATGGGTCGGATATATGTTCAGATCGTGTTAACCATTGATTTAATTTAAGGGGACACGCTCTCCTAAAAATCTATTTTTTTTCGATTTTTATTTATTTTTTGGTCATTTTCTTTTTTTTTCATATTAATATATTATTATTATCTAACTGTCGATCTGTGTGTTTTATACATATGAATAAATTCTCCAAATGCAATAAAAACGAACATTTATAACAGGCCCATTGTCTTGGTGTGATAATCTTGCGCAACCGCGATCGAAAAATACGACACTTTTGACGGCCGCATGCTCCGCCATCTTTGTCAACACCCCAACATATTTGGTATCCACGTGTAGCTTCACTTTCGCAGTGCATCATGGTAGCAGTGGTTCTGTAAAATCCCTGGTAGATTTTGAGCATTTTGACCTAGAAGAGGACCTCCTGTGGAGCGATGGCGTCGCTACGATTGGTCAACAACGGACACACACCCCCAGTGGGGCGCGCTGATTGGCTGTCGGCCGGGAAAGCCGTCACAAAGGAAATTCCCTTCTCCGTTCGCCATTGCTGGTTTTTTCACTTCGCGTCGTATTATTGTATTTTACGGAAGATGTCCGGAAGATACGGGAAATCCAAGCGGTCGTTTGGTACGAAGCCGATATCTAGATGCCGACAGTTGAGTTTAGCACGGTCAGTGATCCGCAAACGAGAGAAAGGCGACAGTGAAGCTGACACGAGTGCCGATGCACCCGTGGCTGGACACAGTGTCAGTGCTGGACCAGTTCAGCTTGAGGCTGAACCTGAGCAGATGCCCTCGTCGACAGAACTTGACGTACGTATAAGCTGTCATTGTTTGCATCAGGTTGTTATGCATAATATTTTCTGGCAACTAATGTCTTGCCAACTTGGAATACCTGAAGGCTGAATATTATCCAGGCACCGACATTCAAAGAAGCCATAAAACTAGGCTAATTTATTAGGTCACACTGTCAGTGACACTGTAATATGAATATCTGTATGTTTACTTTTTCAATTTTGCAAACATTCATGTCTGTATTATTATACTATGGTATATACCTGATTATCTATGTTGTCTGTTATACTATTGTCATGTTAGACATAAAAATTATTACAGAAATGACAATGCCAATTGGCCTAGCATAAAACCTGTGCCTGTTTTATTGATGTCAATGATTACTGTCCAGCTCATCTGACTGTTAGTTTTTATATTATGTTAATTGTCATATGTACAATCTAATAACAAATAATTTTCCATGCAGGCTGATTCTGAGCTGGAGCCCCCTCAGCCATCAACATCTGCAGCCACAACCCCCACCTCTGCTACCAAGCGAAAGTTTGGATACCGGCAGGGACTGCCACTGCGTGAACGCATCAGTGCTGCTGAGCGACGTCGACACCCCATCGAGACATCATTTGTTCGGTGCAGCATGCTGTCAGCGCTGGTGAAGGGCCTGGCGTGTCGAGAGTGCAGTGAGCCGACATTGAAGATCCGTGCTATCGACCGTCGCCTCGGCCTTGTGTGTCTGTTCGAGACGTACTGCACTACGTGTGGGGCAGTGCTGAACTCGACGCTGTCGTCCGACCGGATCGATGAAGAGAAAGCCGGTAACGTCCCTTTTGTCGTCGTCCGCCAGGCTGTGGCAGCAACCATGGACATGGGCTTGGGCCATGCAGGACTTGTGAAGCTGTGCCGCTTCATGGACATGGAGCCCCTGCAGCACAAGTCCTACTCGAGGCACGTGAAGGCTGTCACTGCTGCCAACATGACAGTGGTGAGCAGCCTCTTTGATGATGCAGCCAACACTGTGCGTCAGACCTACTTAGACCGAGACGCATCGATCACCGACGACTCCATCCTCGATCTGACCGTGACGTTCGATGGGTCGTGGATGAAGAGGGGCCACAACTCCCTGTACGGCATTGGCTGTGTCGTCGACGTCGAGACAGGACTTGTCTTGGACTTGACCGTGCTGTCACTGTACTGCCAGCGCTGCGCGATTGCCAGGAGCCAGTGCCGAGGAAACCGTGCCAAGTTCGCCAAGTGGCTCGAGTCGCACACCGAGTGTAACCAGAACTATCGTGGCACATCGGGAGGGATGGAGGTCGAGGCTGCGGAGATCCTGTGGAACCGGTCCATGGAACGGGGATTTAGGTACACCACGATGGTGTCTGATGGCGACTCCAGGTCATATAACCACCTGACCAACTTGCGTATATATGGTGACGTGGAGCTGCATAAGGAAGAGTGCATCAACCACGTCGCCAAACGACTTGGCACTGCCCTGCGCAAGTTGGCAGCATCTGGCAAGAAGGGTGGCGTCACCCTTGGAGGCCGGGGTTTCGGACGGCTGACGCAGGCCACCATCATCAAGTTGACAGCCTACTACGGCATGGCGGTGCGCGCCCACACTGGTAACTACCATAAGATGCACGATGCAGTGTGGGCATCGTTTGACCACGCCACGTCAACAGACAAGAAGCCCCAGCACGACCGCTGCTCGGTGGGAGCCGACAGCTGGTGTTTCTACCAGAAGGCACTCGCCACCGGGCAGAAGCCAGGACCTCACCGCGCCAACGTAGGCACGCCTCTGTCGCCTGAAGTCGCCATCCACGTCAAAGACGTCTACACCCGCCTCGCCGACAAGAGTCTCCTTGAGCGATGTCTGAAAGGCAAGACACAGAATCCAAATGAGAGCCTCCACTCCAAGATCTGGGCCAAGTGTCCGAAGACAGGATTCGTTGGCCTGCAGCGAGTACTCTCTTCCACATGTGCTGCAGTGGCAGAGTTCAACAGTGGAGTGGAGGTGACCATGCGGCGTCTGTGTGATACCATGGGCATCGCTTCAGGAGAGCGACTCATCGCATCAGCCAAGAAGGCCGATAGAAAGCGGCTCCACGAAGCTGAGCGGCAGGCTGAAGCTTCGACAAAAACTATGCGACAGGCTCGCATGACTACTCGTGCAGCCAGTGCCGAAGCTTCAGCCAGTGACTATGCCGCTGGTGAATTCTAGCTGGTGAATTCTAGCTGTGATGGTGTTGTAACACCTATTGTTGTGTGGCTTCAATTGAACTTTGAACTTTTAGAAAGACAATCAACTGGAAAAAGACAGTTTGTAGTTTTAGTCGTGCAGTACCATTGTGTAATGATAATGGTCACATATTTTTGGTGTCTCGTCTAATTTTTATACATATTTTCACACAACCAAATGATGAACAGTATATATCATTGGAAAGACAATCAACTGTAGAAGCTTTGTGTGAACTGTTATCACTGCAGTTCTGTTTTTACCTACGAAATTTTTTATTGGAAGGTTGACAAACTTCAATGCCATTTTTCTCAATAAAATGTTTTTTGCCGATGAGCAATCTCTTATTTTGTCTAACTCGGCTATTTATCAACAGAATCCTTTGATATTTTCAGCATTTCCCATCAAGATAATGGGCTAGACTATGACAGTCTTATATTTTAGATACAGCATTTGGATTACATGTAATATAATGACTTTGATGAAATGTTGACTTTCGAAAAATAGCAAAGATTGAAAAATTCATAAAAAATTTGTTTGGAAAGTAAAAAAAAAACCAGACTGTCATAGTCTGCCCTTTTATGTATTCTATTAGTGTGCCAAGTTTGAATGAATTTGGTCTATCCGTTTTCCAGATATGTCCATCGCTGTGAATGAACCAAAATTAAAGTAGGGGGCGACCCCACCGCCACCTGGTGGACCATAACATTTTTAATAAATAGGTGTAATTGTTTTTATGTATAACTAATGTTATCCTAAAATTTCAGTAAGTTAGGTTGAAAAATAACGAAAGTAGAATCGAGGAGATCGCTGTGCCTTAACAATTGATATTGGTGATCTATTTTAAATTGAGAAGTAATATATTCAATAAAACGTAATGATATAAATGCTTTAATTTGGATATCTTTGTGATATGTGTGTTGTACATTCTATGTGCAATGCATATCTTTGTGATATGTGTATTGTGCATTCCATGTGCATTGGATATCTTTGTGATAATTGTGTTGTACATTCCATGTGCATTGAATATCTTTGTGCTATGTGTTTTTTACATTCCATGTGCATAGGATATCTTTGTGATATGTGTGTTGTACATTCCATGTGCATTGGATATCTTTGTGATATGTATATTGTACATTCCATGTGCATTGGATATTTTTGTGATATGTGTGTTGTACATTCCATATGCAATGGTAAGAATTTGTACGTTTAAAGCATATATAATAATAACAATAATAATAGTAATAATAATAAACATTAAAAAGAATAATAATAAGAGTAATAATAAAAATATCAATAAATCGTTTGTGTGGATCATCTAGTGAAAGGAGGAAGATCGTGAAGCGATAGGAAGGAAAATATCTTGAGAATGGATGAAACTTTAGTAAGGGAGTGAAGAAAGGGAGCGATCAAGGATACACCGCCAAAACCAATTAGGGCAGAGCGCGATACTAGCACTGACCGCAAAACCGGCTTTCTGCGCCACTTGTCATTCTGTCTAAGATTAGTGCATTACGACATCGCAAAGGCTGATATATTTCCCCATAAAATCAACTTGCGAATATGTGAAGATATATTTTGCTTCGACATGACGTCATGGCATTTATTTTCCTATGTTCTATTGAGGAAAACAAAGTATTCTCAACACCGCAATCTACAGCGCGGCATTTACGTTGCCGTTTGTCAATATTGACAAAAGTAAGTACCGAGTCGTATGTCACGGTACGTTTGCACCGATTAAACATATCATTGATGCACGGACATGTGTAAATACATCGGTGTATGTCTTGCTAAATTTTAGTCGTTTCGATTCATAACGTATACATGGGTCGGATATATGATCAGATCGTGTTAACCATTAATTTAATTTAATAATTGATATTTATGATATATTTTAAATTGAGAAGTAATGTCCGTATATTCTAAACCACAATACTGTAAAAAATACGGTACACCGTAAACATTCCACAATATTCTACAATATAATTCGGTAATAAATATGGCAAATATATATCATCTACCGTTAAATGTACTGTAGTTGACCCTCACGAGCCAGTGGTAGCAGTGGGTGTTACTCTACCCCGGCACGTGTTCTACACAACTTATGGAAGTACGCTGAATCATTTGTACTTCGTTCGACATGCTCTCTTGGTCGGACTTGTTTCCAGGAACAAGGCGCGCGCGCGCGCTACCTATAAAAAGCAATTCAAAGAAAGCCTCTCATTACCCGTCCGACCAGCGACGACCGGGCTAAAGCCAATTAAGTTCCCGAAAATTTAGAACCGAATGCGCCTGATATCATTGGTTAAAATTGCAACTGACAAAAACACGTTTTAATAGTTCGACCTGACAGAGGAACTTGTGTATTCAGAGGTAAATAGAAAATGCACGAAGTGGATAAATGGCAGGGTAACAAACCGGGAGGTAAATGAACTTAAGCCAAAAATGTTTGAAAACATATTTTCAGCGATTAATGAGAGAAGCAGCTGTATTTCCCCAAGACGCCATTGCACAGTTTTAGTGGCATGCCGGATAAAACAATCGCAAGCTGCATTAGCTAACTAAAACTAGCTATTTATTTAACATAAATTATTATTTTAGTTCTAGTTTATATGATAGTCTTTCGTCAGATTTCATTTTAGATTTCGCACAAAATCAAACACATATAGTATCCATTATGACGTGCTAGCTCCTTTCTGAAAATGTGTTATTTTATTTTTTATTAAATCATTGGACAAAATATTACATTAGTGTTGACTGGTTCCTGTCATATGTCTCTGTCTACCCAGTCATATGTCTCTGTCTATCCAGTCATATGTCTCTGTCTACCCAGTCATATGTCTCTGTCTACCCAGTCATATGTCTCTGTCCATAAGACAATCGGCAAGAACCCGAAGGTTATTACGCCAATGTGATAATTCGGTTCAAGTAGTCCGATTCTATAAATAATGATAACAGTTTTATCACGTTTGCAATTTACGCGATTTAACGATCAAGGTCAACTACGTCAATGATTGTAATAAAACGTATGTATTTTGTTATTAAACCGACTGCGCATATTACTTAAAACTGCTTGCTTAACTGATTTAACATGTTGCAAATCCGGTTCATTGGTGTCCAAATATGTGGTGTGTGAATAGTTTATGTAACATCCGCAATCAATTATTTTATATGCCTATTTTTTTTTAAATAATCGAAATAATTGACTCTAGTCGTTAGATCTGGTAAGGTTCAAAATAGTGGATATCGAAAATGGTAAACACTGTGTGGGTCAATGCTGATCATGTGACTTCCATCCTCTCGCTGATCACATGACAGAGTTACGAAATTTCACCAAGGAGCAAAATCTTGACTTTTCAGCATTTCGATTTTCACTTCAATAAATGCTTGAACAAGTATTAACTAATTTCATAGTTTGTCTGGTGATTTCACAAAAACTACATGCAAAAGTTATCTAAATATGTCGTAAAACTAGCATATTTTAATGAATCGCCTATTCGTGTTTTTGTAATAGTAAAATGGTTATCATTTCGATAGCAAGAATATGCACCGATATTATGCCTAAGCAGCCAATATGTCATAAATACTAATACATGCAGTGTCGCCGTGTCCCATAAAACAGTCCTTCTGTTAACCAATGGAAATCGCAGTACATTCCCTTTTACATCTGGGATGACGACAGGTAAAACCCACACATTGAAGCACGCGATAACAGTTTATTACGTGTTACATAAATACGTATAGTCCCGTTAGTAGCATAGTCCCGTTAGTAGACGGGAATTTGAGGGGAGGCACCGCTAATGCACAGTGGTGTGTCTAGATAGGACGTCACAAAGGATTAGGCCAAATGGGGGTGGGGCGGGGGGGGGGGGGCGGGGAGGGGAGGGGGCTGGAGGGGGCAAGCTTAGTCACATATTAGTTTACCATGCTGGCGCAACAAATTACATAAGAAAATAATGAAAAAGTGAAGCAGGGGCTAAATACACCACTGCTTATGCTCCAAAATTCTGGAGCAGATCGGGGCTAACCATCGCGCCTTTCCCTAACAAATTATGCAGCTTTGAAACAAATGTTGTTACGCGAATGATTAGTTCACGCGAAAAAGCAGATTTCACTGCATACTGCTGCACCGGAAGGAAAGTGCACACATTAAATATTTTTTTGAACGGAAGCGTTAACTTTGTTAACAAACCAAATTTCACGAACGAGCGCCCAGACTGGCAATCGTAAAGGTACATATGGCCGGCGCAACACAGTGCATAGAAACCAGCACATAGCGTCTTATTCATCAATAAAGCTAGATAAGAAAAAAGAAGAAACCCGTTAAACGAGGCAATAAGGATTCGAATCAAGAAAGAAATTGGGGCTATGCGCTCCCTTATCAGAAATTTTCTGTACTTTTTATAGAATATTCTATAGGATTTTTGTGTGAAGACGATATTATTGTGTACAATTCAGAACAAAAATGCATAGAGTATTTATAGCATATTCTATTGGATGTATATAGAATACTCTATAGGATTTTTACGAACATTTCTATAGAATGGGCAGTATTCCACAGTTTGCTATACAATATTCAGCTATGCTCCGTAGAATTATAGTAAATTCTATAAAATTGAATACAAATCATTAGAACATTTAAGTAGACGTAAACTTAGTCAATATAGGATATGTAGTATTAATTTTTTTATATTCCCAATTCCACTATGCTATGTAGAATTCTGTGTTGAATTTTGCTAAGGGCCCTACCCGCCATTCGCTACCGCAGAACTGCGCCCAAACCATTCTCAGCTAGGCGAGCTGAGTCGGCCACGCTGCTTAATTTTTTTCGCGCGCCGCTAAAACCACTGACCAGGTGCGCCGGTCGAGTCATCGATCACATATCCGGCAGCGAGAGTGGTCACGGACGCGCAGACAATCAAGCATTGCACTGAATCGTCTCCAGAAGTGAAACCGTTGGGCGGCCAACGTTCGTCACTTCAGGTTTACAGTATCTGAAAGTGCCTTGGGGAAATCCGCCGACGAAATGTCTTATAAACCAGCGACTCGGAGTCGTCCGGTATGCAAGGCGCAAACTCAAGAAGCTGATCATGATCGCCAAGATATGTTAGTATTGCGAGAGCGATTTAGTGCTCGTAATTTGTTGACGCTTAGGCTGTGGTTTTTCGAAAACAAATGACATCTACGACCGAGCAACCATTATTATGCAGCGTCGCGCGCTTGCAATGTAGTGATTCTCATCCTGAAACATTCAAAATAAAATATAACGGGCAAAATATATTTGCAAAACTTGGCTTACTAAAACACACTTAGGTGATACCAGTGTTGTAACAAATAAATCTGTACTATCTAACATGACTTTACGATAAAACGACCGGACATAATGTTGTGATTTCGGGTATTACGTTAGTAACTTTTAATTGTATTCTATTTGTTTTCCCAACAGATGTCGCTCTGGCTATATGCCACGTGATGTGGACCGAGTGTAGAGGTATTCCACTGGCCACAACGACAACCGAAAGAGTTGAGGAAGCTTACTGGATGGATTCTCTTTACCAACAGGCCATCGTCGTGAAGTTAAGAGGAAACGAGAGCTTTACTCATTATGTAAGTATACCTATTAGTTTGAAGTGTTCTTTATGTTTACGTCGCGGCAAAACAGATACCACCAGACTACTATTACAGGGATCAGCCTACAGTGACATTTCCTATTGGTGACCATGTAAACGTTTTGCACGATTATAAGAAAACGGGATCATGAAAATTTCTTAAATGTTTAACCTGCCGTTATCATTATCTCACTGATAGGCTTGTGGAGTTTATTCAACATCACACATTACTAACTCTTTTAAAAATGGCTGAACGTGCCATACCCGTTAATGCCTACCAATTTCTGCATGACTTACTACGCACTCGTGCGTAGTGGCGAAACAATTATAAAAAATCCTTCTGCCTATTAAAATAATCTAAAAATCCACAGTTGCATTGTCAAAAGGCTTCTACCAGCAAACCTGGCAATGTCCCTGCTCAAATGCACTTACATCAGATGTTATGAATTTTTAAAACTTCGTATATCCAAACCTACTATGTCATACATTCGTCTGTAACACACCAGGAAGTCTAACTGAGGAATGATCCCTACAGTCAATCCCTGCAGTCACCACCACCGTCACAGCCAGAACTACAACCACCGTCATCGCTATAACTACAACCACCATCACCGCCATTACTACAACGACCGCCGCCGCCGCCGCCTCCACCACCACCACCACCGCCACCACAGCTACCACCACCACTACCACAACCACAACCACCACCAGAGCCACCGCCACCACCACCACCATAACAATTCCATCATGACGTTGTCTTCTCCGGCAGTGCACACAACCGTTCCTGCGCCAACTCGTGACTAGAATACCGGATATTACGTCATGTAAGGAACTCGCGGCTAAAATCCTGAAGGGACGCCCATCTTCTCCGCGAACCGACCAATCAGGGGTGGCCTCCACAACGACACCGACACATGAGTCTGCTAATATCAACGTAAGTAGGATATTTGTCTGCAGTTTCGTTAACAAATGTCTAACTACAGTGATACCGAAAATAACTGTCACTGCAGTGAACTCCGCTTAATATAATCACTTAGGGCCAGAGCAATTTGATTCTATTAAAGGTCCCTGTTCAATTCTATCGTTTTGCTAATCTCATTTCAAGTTAATTTTGCGAAATATCAAATCTTATTAGTGGATGATTCTGTTGTCCACGATTCCCTTATACGACGTTCACAAATCGCAATACTGGACACTTTATTGACACCAACATTTTGGTGAAATAATTTGTCACCGACTATACAAATATACCATTGTTCTTGAAAAATAAAACAGTTTTACCGCCACAATGCTTTTTCCAAACGGGATACACCGCGGTACTAACAGAGAAACATTGAAAACTAGCTATAATGATAACCATTCACATGTCACCTATGGATTGTGACGAATTACGTAATTATGTGCGTTGAATATACAGGATATTGCCAATAAGCCACGTATTGCAAAAAAAGGTGTTGAAGACGGATGTTTTTACCGAGAAAAATCCGGTGTAATTTTCGGTTTACGCACGCGTCGGTGGTTTACTTGAATGTAGCCTGGCATTGAGTTGACGACAATTATCGAACTCTTCCTGAATATGTTTTCAATATCCCACGCAGCGAGTGGTATTTACACATGTATGCCTATGTTTTGACTGGTGATTCATTATCACCATCTTCGGGTGCCGTGCTTGTTGCAGTCATATGTCATCATAATCCTATATTTCCCACGATCACGTGTGTCTTTTAATAGTTCCGTTGTGCTCCTTCCTAGTCAGCCCGCTAGACCAGGGGTCGGCAACCTTTTTGAATGGAGGGCCAAATAAGTGACTTTGAATAGGTTAGCGAGCCACGCATGCACGCACGCACGCACGCACGCACGCACGCACGCACGCACGCACGCACGCACGCACGCACGCACGCACGCACGCACGCACGCACGCACGCACGCACGCACACTCGTGGTAATTGACACAATGCAATTATATACCTTGTGTCTAGCAGTTGTATTGACCACTGTTGTAAATAGCACGTCCACGAATATGAGTTATTATTATCGTCAAACATCAACGTCTGATTTTGAACAACAGTTGGATTATTCAAAAACACATTATTCAGATTACGTGTTCTTGGCATGCCGCTGGTGCCATGTTGACCCGTGTGATACTGAGGCCTGTTGCTGGTGATGTTGCTGCGCCACCAAGTGGCCCACACCTGGCTGCAGACTTGTTCCTGCGCGCCTCAGCTTACTTCGGTGTACTACAGGAGTTCTTCATATCGCGCATCCGTCTCGGTCACAAAGCGCTGGAACTGCCGATAGTTTAGACAGCGAGAGCGAACACAGTTTAGTCTTCACGGCGACCCTTATTACGTTCTGCATTTTCATCGACTTGCCACACGGGCTTTCCCGTTGGATGATGGAGTGTGCCCTGAAGAGCTTTGCTTGGCACCTCCTTAGTCTGGAACCTTTTCCATCAGCGTACAACTCCGTTCGCCATTTCGCTGGCAGGCGACGAACGTTAGTTAAAACAACACATTATCACTCAAACACAAATAAGGTAGTAGGGTAACCTGGGGCAACACGGTCCCGGGAGATAAGACGGCCCCCACCACGTACTCAAAAAATATAACTCTGAACGTTCCAAATCTGGTGCAAAATGAAGCTAATTCTTTCTGATACCCGCCCGAAAGTTCAGCAACACGAGACAGACGTAATTAAATCAGTGTGTTTTTAAACTTTTATATGCATTGATCTAATATTTTGCCAATAGTAAAATGGTGAAACTCACCATACAACGGTGTGAATCATGAATCATGGACGTAATTGGTGACATGATAATATTGTTAATCAGTTGACAGATCAAACAATACAAAATGTGGAATAGTATGTTGTGCTTTGTATACATCTTATTAAGACACACGTCTCTGGGGCAAGACAGTCCCATGCATATGGGGCAAGACGGTCCCTATGTCTTAGCCACACGCACATCGTCACACTTTGTCAAATGTATTACACATGACCAATTATGTTTAATACATTGAATATAATACGAACATTGTATGATTTACGTTCTGCTAGCCCGTAGGCTGTAATTATGATGGAATATCACTAAACCAATATTAGATTATGTATGGATTGCAAGGTATGTATTATATGTTAACTCCCATTTAAATTTAAAAACCATAATGGCCTGATATATTACTATCATACCATTTGTATATAATATACATTTTAATTTCAGGCAATAGTTCGTTCATACAGTCGAGCCTCGTTATAACGCGGTAGTCGGGGCCCACGACTTCGGACCGCGCTGTACGCGAGGCGCGTTAGGTGTTCTCATATCCGCCACCAGGGAGCTACTAAACAACAGCGATCGCTGCCCGCTGCCCGCTGCACCAGGCCTAAGAACGCAGTCGAAGCCCCATGTGCTTGCAGCACTGTCTTATACGCAAATATGCAGTTTATGGAACTTATTAAACGAGTATACTAACATCAACGTGTATTATTTTGAAATGTCACACACTCTTGACTCTTGAACTGAATAAAACACATGTACGTAAACCGTTATGGATTAGCTCTACTACGATGATGATGTACTGGACCAATAGGCCTACGAATCGAAAATAATAACGTGGACCTGAGCAGCCGAAAACGTATAAATTATGATTTGACAAACGTAGTATGTAAGCTGATAAAAAAACAGAAAACGACAATAGGTAGAATTAATAATTGTTTCACTTCGTCTTTCAACTGATCTCGACCGAAGCATAAATTTATTACGCACCACTTAGCATCGATTCATCACTTCATGTGCGGATGACGAATTCGTATTTTCGCGCATCGGTAGAGCCTTGGGTTAGGAATCGCGTCGCGAAAACGATTAAATTTACGATGTAATGGAAGCATGTCATTTCATCCAAGTGTTATGTTGGCATTGCATACTAAATGCATTTAAAACTGTTAATCTGATTCTTACGCGAGGCGTATTTGTGAATCTCGATTGCAATTTACAAACCATCGAAGCGAAGCGAGCGACAGCGATTGATGTCGGCGACAGCGCAAAACAAACAACACGTTGATACTCATTCACTGACATTGTTTTCCCCTAATGTTTCTTGAGAATTGTCAAAGTAATTCTAAGTAGGTTTAAGCAGGCCCAAATTCGGGGTCCACGACCGACCGCGTTATATCCCAATCCGCGTAATAACGAGGCGCGACTGTATAAGTAAAAACCACAGGGAGGGGGTTATAGACCGTGTTACTCCAGGTAGAGGACCGTCTTGCCCCAAGGATGGCTTTTTGGGATATTTACTATTTTTTAAATGCAACTTAGTTAGGTTGTTTATTTACTGAAAGTAGTTTTCCAATGGGTAACGCACAGATCTGTCCACAGTGTGAACACATTAAATACAAGCTAAAGTTGTTTAATGGTGTGTTCCTTAGGAGGGCCGCGCTGCATACCTTCATGTCAGCATACACAAAAGTGAATTCATTAAATATTAAAGGAAGTAAAAATACATATTTGGTATATTATTATGTTCATCACGTGGACATGTTATTTTGTATACCAATGTGGCAGGGGCGGGCCGCATTTTGCACAATATCGTTGTGAGTCCGCGGGCCGCATGAAATAGCTACGCGGGCCGCAGTTGGCCCGCGGGCCGTAGGTTGCCGACCCCTGCGCTAGACCATCAGGGATTTTAATTCTTAGCTGCCGTCTGCTTCTTGTTCCCTAAATCTTTCCCGTTAACACTGGATGTTCTAGTTTTTTCTTTCCCATCACGTGACGTAGAAATTCTGCTTTTCTTTTCCTGACTCCGAAAATGATCTTTCTTTTATCGTCAGTTCTTCTTAGAATGTCTTAAAACGTGTTCTTTACTTTAAAGAGTAGACTAGTAACTCACAACTGGTAAAACATACGAGTTGTCTCACATTCAATTGTGATTGCAGGGCCTGCGGAAGCTGCTGACGGAGTCGTACCACTACTGCCATCTGGTTACAAATATTACAGTTAGCGAGACTGCCTATGTATGCCGTCTGACCAGACAAACGGGCATGCCCTGCAATGAAACAATCATGTGTGGGCATTCGACCCACAGGCAGCCTGAAGAAGACAGGTACTGCCATCTGATGGCGTACCTGAGAGACACGGAAGCGGCACTGCGATATTTCACGAAGCTGCTAAAGGTCACGGTGGGTTATTTCTACCCTTCTCTCTCCCCGTGGTCGATTGCAGGGTGGGGTCCCTTAATCGTTTTCGCCCTATTGACAAGTCGTCGCCATCCATCGCGATCTTCTTCCATTCTCTCCCACTCTCGGCTGCTCATCTCTACCCTTTCGACATTTCTCCTAACGCTGTCCCTCCGTCTTAATATCAGTCTTCCTCTCGTCCTTCTTAATGTCGGTCTTCCTCTTTTCCTTTTACCATCCACTTCTGTTTTCCACGCTCTCTTTGTCAATCTCTCCTCATTCATTATCTGAATATGGCCTGCTCTTGAACGCATACTAAAGTAGATTTATTATCGTACCCGGTTCATTATTATATGTTTACGAAAGACATTCAACTGTGTTGATATGTTTGCTAAATTACGAAGACATACGTCATATAGTTTTCATTGATGTGAATCGCATGACGTTATTTTGAGGAGACCAGACAATACAGTGTTTAAATATTAAATCGTTGTTAAAATGGTGATTAAAGTTATTTTTCAAAACTTAAGAAAGATAGTCGAACTTGAGGCCACGAATTAGGATTAGTAAAAGAACAGCATAGATTTGACATAAGAAAGTACCCATTCTCACAGGCGACAATAAATGAATTGAACAAATTATGTACTGGTTGTATAAACAGTGTTGATGTTAAAAACAAAAATGGCTGATATCTGATAACATCCAATGACGTCCACTAGCCGTTGTTGATTTGCGTGGCAATCTTGTTAAATCGTATTATTATGTCGACATTTATTCATTATGATTCATCGTGTGTATGTTCTGCTTTCAGGTGACGTCATCAGAAACCGCAGTACCCGACAACCATCGCGCCAATGCGGTTCCATCTTCTGACGTCACACCCATATTTCCGGACCTGCGTGTCGACACAATGTCCGTCCTGTATGACTTGACCAGACACTTTGGTCAAGTCGTTGACCGTCTGGCCGCTGGCCGGAACGCACGACACTAAGCGAGTCGTGCCCAAGGAAAGGACCAAAGAGGAAATATATGCGGAAATATGCCGTAAACTGACGCAACATCAGAGAAGGTTTCACCAAAATGGCGCTGGAGGGAATTCCTTGTCGTCAGTCAGTATAGACAAGTCAATTTCGGCATTGAATTGCATAGATCGTTTTTCTTGAAGGTATAATTAGCGTTCACGGAATGATCTGAGCTGGCCCCAGAAATTCAGGAATTTAATTAATTTACCAAAAATATATTTTGTACATCTTGTGCACCTTATTAATTAGGTTATTAGTTACTTATGTTGTACTCATTATCTACATTTTGTCGTTATACCGCCTCTGCTTATGCTAGACGTACATTGCTTAACTTGTGTTGCCAAATTGAGTGTTTATTTTACTTAAAACGGACCAGTCGTGCAATGTGCGCTGATCCGCACATCAACTAAATTCGGGTCGCGTATTGATTTGGCTGTTGAACAATTCGAAGATTGAATCGCAACAACAAAATTATTATGCAATGTTCGCTGACACAATCGCACAAACGCGCGACCCGCAACAAAAGTTTAGTAATGTTCGCCTATATTTCTGACTTTAAAAAAATTTTGCGCTATATTGAGCTGCTAAGAAACATGTTTTTTACACGGTTTATTATTCTGACTTTGAAATTTATTCTATACGTAACATAGTGCATGTACGCATAACTGATTATATAGAGCGTTGATCGTTTGCAACAATGTTGCAGTTCAGAAAACTGTACTCTTTTTATAACATTTACTGATGTTGTCAATATAGAATGGTTGTATAGTAAGATATTTATCAGTGTTAATTTTTAACATCTGTATTATACATATTTACTATATCAAAACATATATTTGAGAAGCCATTAAGCAATATTTACTTGTGATATTCATATATGTTAATTTATGCACATGTTTATTTACTACGCATTAATTGACAAATTGTTTTGTTTACCAGATGTTGCTATCATACATGTTATGTGTTGTATTTCCTATCATTGTTGGCATTAATCAAGATTTACTGGTGATATTCCTACATAGTAATTTAATTGCATGTTTATTGATTACGCATGTGATATGTTACCGGTTGTGAAATTGAATAGTTTGTATTACTGTGTAATATTATTTACTTAAACTTGTATGTTGTCACCTGGAAATTTGTTCTTACACAATAAATACTTTATTTACAACGAAGACTGTGATGTGCTATAACTGAGAAATACATGTGTGGAATGACGTGTCGTTTCAACACGCTGTTATCTCTTTGTTAATCAAAGTATCTAGGCCATTTAAAAGTTACAGGACACTTTTTCGCGTTGCAACTGAAGGCAGTACCAGTATTTGGCCTGTTGCAACCAAACTATTTCTTTCTTACAAATCAGGCGTTTCGATTCGATATACACAAGAGACACCGGAGATGGAAACGAAAAGGAATCCTTCTGTTTTGGCATTATTAGCGCCACAGTCACCGTCACCGTCACCGTCACAATCACAGTCACCGTCAACGTCTCCGTTACCGTCACAATCACAATCACCGTCACCGTCACCGTCACAGTCACAGTCACAGTCACCGTCACAATCACCGTCACCGTCACCGTCACCGTCACCGTCACCGTCACCGTCACCGTCACCGTCACCATCACCGTCACCGTCACAGTTACCGTCACAGTCACAGTTACCATCACACTCACAGTTGCCGCCGTTGTCGTTATTATCATCATCATAGGTATAGTCATCAGCATAATCATCATTATCATTATGATCATCATCATTATCATTATCATCGTTGTAGTTACCCTCATCATCGTCATCGTGATCGTCGTCACCATCGTCAACATCATCACCACCATCATCATAGATGTTATCATTCAGGTGAATTACAAATGATCACCGGGCGTAATCGTGTCCTCGTGTTAGAGCGACTGTTGCTATTTTATCTGCTTCACGAGTCAAGTGTTTGTACAAAAAATAAATCACGAATCTACTCGATAAAACGCGTCAAGAGTTTTCGGTGTAAATCTGAAGTATCGCTCGAAACACCTCGCGTCCGCCTCAGTCCAACCCTTCGTTAGGCCTAAATAACACACAATTGTCATAGACTTGTCACAGTCACGACATTTGACACGTGATCGTGCAGTCACTTGACAAGAATAGACAAGCTTACGCTAACGTTAAGCGTCGGCCGAGTCGTCACGCATGAGTGATTCCTACACATAGGAGAAATTTAGCCCCACAGCTCTGTCACCTGTCATCAGATGTTTTATGTGGCTGCCTAATAAGATTCAGTATGGCATATAAAGTGTAGTTAAATTCAGTAGAAACATTTATTTTGTGGAAAAGAGACTATCCGTGAAGTACGTCAGGCTCGTTGTGATGTTTTTGAGACCTTCCCTCCCATTGTGACGCTTCGTAACGCTGGCACGTACACAGAAAGTCCCCTGCCTGTTATGCATGTTTATATTCACTGCATGTATGCAGTGGTTCGTAGTACATAGGTAGAATATAGGTCTGCATAGCTAATGATAATGAGACAACATCAGGAGTCCATCTTTATGTACGTATGTCAGGTGTAATCATGTTTGCAGTGAAGCCGTTGGAATTTATTTGAAATATCCCCTAAAACTGGCGTAAGAATTAATGCTGTCAGTCTGACTTCGACGGCTAGACGAGCCAAAACGGATATTTGTTGAAGCGTTACGTAACGATCACCAAGACACCGCCGCATTAAGTACGCCACGTTCACAATCAGGTCAGGTAAAGTGCCCCATAATGAATTATTACTTGTTTCAATTTGTGCAATTAATGTTTACAAAGACAGCTATTAGTTTCCACGCTGGTCAATATATGCTATATAAAACTACGGCTCGAAAAAGGATTGTAAAACTGCGTACACGCGTGCACACGCGCACACGCGCACATGCACACACGCGCACACGCACACACACACACTCGCGCGCACACGCACATAGACATACTCGCGTACAAATGCACACACACACACACACACACACACACACACACACACACACACACACACACACACACACACACACACACACACACACACACACACACACACACACGCAAACACGCACGCACGCACGCACGCACGCACGCACGCACGCACGCACGCACGCACGCACGCACGCACGCACGCACGCACGCACGCACGCACGCACGCACGCACGCACGCACGCACGCACACACACACACACACACACACACACACACACACACACACACACACACACACACACACACACATACACATATATTATTCCTCTTGTTTCGCAGGTGACACTTGTACAGGTGGAATGACGAGTGTACGTGGACTGCCGGTGTTGAGCTTCGTGTGCTTGCTGCTGTGTCAGGTAAAGTTGAAAGTATTATTCCATTTGTTTCGGAAAATGCAATATGTCATTATGTTTTAAAGTAGATGTGTTTCAATACCTGCTGATTTACAAATTTGCTAGGGAAGATATGTTACATTATGGAATGCTTAAGCAAAGCATCGCAGTATAGCCTGTGTTCATCACACGTGTTTATAAGCTTATATTGCATTTATTAAATGTATACATTTTCAGCAACGGGCACTGCCAGTGCCTATTACATCACATCGTATTATCATTGATTAGGTGGTGCTCGTGAGCGAGGCATGTTATATAGTACCAGACGCCGATAGGTAGGTGACTTAAACAAGTCAACTGATAGGCATCAGTCACGCAGACGATTATATGTGACATGTGCGACAAATCCTCTTTGTCCTGTTCAGCTATAATTAACGGAACCTCTTATGTTGTCACACGATCATATTGGTGGTCAAATTGCAATTATCTCTGATAAATTATGGGAATATCATATCAACTGCCTGCATATAATATCGCCTCCATATATTTATTTCCCACAAACACTTTCTCCTCGTTTTGCCCACGTAATTGAATTGTGGTCTGAACTGTTTTGTCAACAGTCGGTTAGTTGAACGCAGCGTACCATGACAATGTTATTTATATATATTTTTTTTATATTTCGCTGTTATTTATTCTTCTTGATTAATGATAATTAGTTATGTTTATTTAAAACAGCGAATTTGCTTGCAAACGTTTATGTCGCATGTGTTCTTTCAGGTGTCATTCATCCGGATGTCATCAAACGTTTATGTCGCATGTGTTCTTTCAGGTGTCATTCTTCCGGATATCATCAAAAGTTTATGTCGCATGCGTTCTTTCAGGTGTCTGTCATCCGGATGTCATCAAACGTTTATGTCGCATGTGTTCCTTCAGATGTCAGTCATCCGTATGTCATCAAACGTTTATGTCGCATGTGTTCCTTCAGGTGTCTGTCTTCCGGATGTCAACAAACGTTTATGTCGCATGTGTTCTTTCAGGTGTCTGTCATCCGGATGTCATCAAACGTTGATGTCGCATGTGTTCTTTTAGGTGTCAGTCATCCGGATGTCATCAAACGTTTATGTCGCATGTGTTCCTTCAGGTGTCTGTCATCCGGATGTCATCAAACGTTTATGTCGCATGTGTTCCTTCAGGTGTCTGTCATCCGGATGCGGATATTACATATGTAGAAACTGGGAGACATGCAATTACTCCACTTGCGGTTGTAATTAACACTATAAAGTAAGTAACAGATTTGAACTTACTTCCAAATGTGTCATCGAAGAATTTATATCAGTTACATTTACTTTCAAAACGTCTTCGGAAAATAAGACACTTCGGCTGATTGAAACGCCCATAGTTAGAATGTTGCCAGGTGGCGCCATCGGTCGCCTATGTCTGTGAATGAAACCATTATTATGTTGCTAAGTGGCGCCATCGGTCCCTCGGTCTGTGAATGAAACCATTATTATGTTGCTAGGTGGCGCCATCGGTCGCCTCTGTGAATGAAACCATTATTATATTGCTAGGTGGCGCCATCGGTCGCCTCGGTCTGTGAATGAAACCATTATCATGTTGCTAGGTGGCCCCATCGGTCGTCTCGGACTGTGAATGAAACCATTATTATGTTTGCGGTCTCGTATTTATTAAGTATTCACGTTCCCTGTTTCTCACCGCCTGTCTCCCTGTCCTTCACTGCCATCACCGTACCTCCCTCCCTCTACCATCTCCTCCCTCCGTTTCTCCTTCCAAGGTCTTGTTGATTCACAGTTAACGGTCATGTTCACTCTCTTGACACGACGATGGTTGTAATACAAAGTCACACGTATACTTTCAGTCTGACTGAGCTCCAGCAGAGATGCCGTCTCAAGTCCGCCGCAGACGGCATGACACCAGTCTTAGAGCGACCGTTGAGTACATGACAGCGCCGTGTACTTCCTACGACCAAACAACGTACAACTTCTATTTATATAATGTATCTGACTACAAAATACCGCTACTAACTTGTGTCATTTTAACCAATATAACTACTCAGCGAAAACAGTTCCAACGATATTTCGAAATTATTAATGTCTATGTTGTCAACATTTGTGTTACGTCGTATTAAAGTTTTTGCTTACTAACTATAGTTCGTGTTTCTTCGGAGTCATTCACCTTTGTACTTGATGCAGCACGTAGTATGGAGAATACAAACCAAGGGCTTTGGTCACTCACAGACAACATACTGCATAATTTACAAAAGACCAACTGACCAAGATACGTTGTCAATTTAGATCCAGTATAGTACATGTAATAAAACAATATTTATTAACTTAACTTGGATAGTGTAACTCGGGCAACGCAAACAAACAAAAAACTTAGGTAAGAACATAAAGCCACACATTGTAAACCTCCCGCATTGCGCGCGGTAATCCTACATGTTAACATGAACTGCCGCATACCGCTTTGGGTTTGATTATCGAAGATTTTTGTATAAAATGACCTAAAATATGTAATTGTGGACAAACGTACGAAACTCAGTTGGAAATCCCTTGATAACTAAAATAGCCGAGTGTTGTTCGTCAGTCGATTTGGTTGCTGTGACAACTTGTTTGATTGAAAGGGGCGTGTGTATATCCGAGGTATATCATGGGACGGGATCAATACATTAGTATCTGCCTTAAAAACAACGGATATGTTGTTCAAGGGTACGTTGGAGAACGTACATGTACAATATTGAATCAATAATATGCTATTTACGGGATATGTGGATGTATTCCCCGCATCGTACAGTAAGCCATAAATGTTCATGATTCGCTGTTAGAAACATTATGCGAGTTTTCGAAGGGCGGATAATATGCGGCTGGGTAATATGCGGCGAGCCAAGGAACACACTCGTTAGGTTCAGTGGGGGTATTTGTGCAACTCGGTAAAAAAAAACTTAGTATTGTTACAATCCCACATCAAGAATGATTTACAGTCCCACTTCAAGAATGATTTACAGTTCCACAAGAATGATGTACGTGGTCAGCGGGTGCAGTCATGCGTTACAGCGTGCTCGGCGAGTGCAGTCTTGCGTTACGGTGTGGTCGGGAGTGCAATTATGCGTACCTTATTGGGTTGTGTCCGCAATGTGTTTCACTACGGCCACAACAGCGGCGAAGAATATGGCGTGTATACAATATCGAGTGGAGACAACGGAAGTAGAATTATGCTGTCGTTAGTAGCACCTGACTGTGCGGCTGTCCACGGTAAGTCGGTCGCGGCTAGCGAGGGTGGACGGCGGCGGAAGTAAGCTTATATGACTCAGCGACTCTTCGCCGCAGGTGCGTCGCATCCTCCAACGTCCGCGAATCCGTCGTGCGAGTAAGGTTGTATAGAGAGGAACCATGTAAGTTTTTAAATATTATTTGCAGCCTAACTGTCACATGGCTGGAGTTCCTCTCCTGCTTCGACGCCCGGAACTATTTTATATTTCCACTATCACCAATAAAAGCCGTCGTCTCACAACGGATCAACCAATCATGTTAGTGTATACAATAACCCGTAGACCACGGAAAGGCTTGGTTGCAAATTACAAAAACCTGTGAATAGTTCACTAAAACAACCCAGTGTCAACCATTCAAATCACATAATATACTACACAAAATTGATGTCGTAGGAATCTCTACAAGACACACATTACGATTGTATACATAGAAGTGCATCTGCTACCAGATTTATAACAGAAAACCACTTTAAGCATTTACTTTAGCTCCCTCTCTTTCGAAGGTGTGAAAGTAAAGATGTTTGCGAGGCCCTATTCTGTCACCGACACAAAGCAACAACCTCGACTGTATATCAAATTATGCCTTCTTCACCATAATTAGGTTCTAAAACAAGGATAAATAATATCAGTAGACAGCGAGTTTTCCAACGATAACAAACATGACAATATTTCGTTTATCTGTTAATCAGTTGGAAACAAATACATTTCCAAGGTACCACATTCGTTTCACCAGTCCCCAGATATAAAACGAAACGCTGGAATTGAAAAATTATAGGTTAATTCGACATATCTTATGTTCCTTGTAATGTTTTGCCAGAAACGGTGTGTGATACACCCATCAATCTATAAAACAGTGTGTGATACACCCATCAATCTGTAAAACACTGTGTGATACACCCATTCATCTATAAAACAGTGTATGTGATACACCCATTAATCTATAAAACAGTGAGTGAAATACCCATCAATCCATAAAACAGTGTGTGATACACCCATCAATCCACAAAAAGTTTGAGATACACCCATCAATCCATAAAATGGAGACTATGTTCCGAAAATATTGTTTGAAATGACTCGAGCCTGCCCAATGTTACTGCAAATCAAAATGAATAACTGGTAACCGCGTAAAAAAAAATATGTTATTATCTTTTCCCATATCACAATTTTCAGGTATGTATTTTACATCATATATTTCAGAGATAATTACTTGATCAAGTAGCTTCTATCTATCCAGCATTAAAGCTTGGCACAAGGCGTAAAAATAATAACCATAGTTTAGCACGGGGTGTAACAATACTTTGACACGACGTTAAAACAAATTGTAGATTTGTTTTGATATATCAATTTATATATCTATTGTGTTACTAAATGTAGTACAACAATATAATATCTTGTTACTGGACGGAACACGGAACAGTACGTTTTGGTGACAGGTGATTAGTTCTTTTGTCCACGCCCACGCCTCTGACCACGTCCACAAGTGCGTGTCATGGTTTGTGGATGCCAGTGTGTTGATGTGAGACGGTAGTCTTCATCCATCAAACACTCTTCCCCAGAAATGTGTTGGTGGCAGAGTCAAAGCAACATTTCTTATAACAGGACATATTCATTGCATAGATGTGTGGTTCTCTCACCATGATACTGTGCACATTCATGATGTTTGGTACCCGGTGATGAACTACTATAGTTAAGACTGTGCTTGCATTGTGATACATATTATCCACTACATGACGATGTATACTCTGCATCCTAGATATTTCTCGTCATCTTCATCCTGAACATTATTCTTGCACAGCATTACTGGATGTAGTTTTACTTGCTTGCATTGTGATACATATTATCCACTACATGACGATGTATACTCTGCATCCTAGATCTTTCTCGTCATCTTCATCCTGAACATTATTCTTGCAGAGCATTACTGGATGTAGTTTTACTTGCTTGCATTGTGATACATATTATCCACTACATGACGATGTATACTCTGCATCCTAGATCTTCCTCGTCATCTTCATCCTGAACATTATTCTTGTAGTGAACTACTGGATGTAGTTTTACTGAGTTTTTGTTGAAACAGGGGGACTGGAATTTTTCAACGTGGCTAGAAATGCTGGTGCGGGCGACCGAACAATCTAGTTATTTGTTGTTATTGTTTCTTTCAGTTCTCACGGGTAACCTTGCAGTCTGTGGACGGTTTTCTGGCACCATTTGGAACATCACTGAAAGTCTCTCAGCTGCAGCTACGTTTGACGGGAAAAGGTCGAGATTTCCAACATTATGCAGGTTTTTACCATGGACCACATTGTTTGTATGGAATCATCACAGTGGGGATACTAGGGTGGGGAATAAATCGATGCACCTGAGCTACTGTCACGAGCCAGTCACTTTGTTTCTCCGCCGCCAACCCTAGACCCAAAACTTGTGACACCACGTAAGCAAGGGTGTTATATGACCCGCTGTAGACGGAGGAATATATATATATGTATATATATATATATATATATATATATATATATATATATATATATATATATATATATATATATATATATATATATATATATATATATACAAAAAGACTTGTCGAAAATTTTTCCCACGTCAGCCGTATGGTCGCGAATCGATATATATAGATATATATATTATCTAAAGTAGCTTATTTGTTGAATTTTTAAATTACGTTTGTTTATTTGGCAATTTTATATAATCGAATTGGTGTTTCTCATGCTATAATGCGCCACGTACAAATTAATTCGATCTGACGCTATACTAAATAAAATATATTATTTCATAATATATTATTACTGTAGACACCATGAATAAAAATGTAAATTAATATTCGTCAGGTGGCGACTGTGTTGCTTGAATGCATTAATTGACGCAAACGATGGCGTAGGGAAAACAATCGATTCGCGACCATACGACTGACGCGGGAACATTCTTCGACAACTCTTTTTGTAATATTATCGACGGATTGGCCATTCCTCCGTCGACAGCGGGTCATATAAATCCCTTGCTTACTTGCTATATATATATATATATATATATATATATATATATATATATATATATATATATATATATATGTATGGGTGGGTGTGTGCGTTTAATAATTAATAAATAATGAATCTAAACGTTTACCTTATTTCGTTACTTCTGTTAATTTACGTATAAACTGTGTTGTAATTAGAATATCAGATGTATCTGTATACATTTGTTAGGTTCTAAATTAAATCAATTTATTTACACTTTGTGATCTTGTCCTCAATCAGCGATAACATAACTCAACTACTTTTATGTGACGAATATAATTGCATCATTGGGAGTTGTATTTATTAAAGGTATAAGGATTTTGATACATGAACTAGTTAGTTGTTGATCGGCAAGCAAGCCAGGTGCGACAAACCAATTGACACATCTGACAGGTGCTAGCAGCTCGGAATGTTCGTTTTATTAATTTAGTGTATTGTCGACGTTGTCTTGGGGCTGTAACTTCGTCGTTAAGTGACTCGATCCAACCTTGTGTATGTGGATTGTGATTGCTATTACAAGAGTTGATCACTCTTCGCATCATCTTCGAATGTCTTCGACTTATGTGTAAAAGACAACATAGGTCTCCGTCGAGACGTTTTAAGGTCTGCCTGACTTCACTTGACGAATCTTCTAGTATTACAATCGCCACCAGAATTCATCTCTATTTACGCATTCTCGGGACCTGAGCCATGCGTGGGCGAGTTAACTTTCGTTGCTTTATCATTCAACAATGCCACGCGAGACATCTTCTCATCCGCTGCCGTCACGCCTCACTGCACGCGAGTGACGCTGGCCCGCCCGCGGCCTTCTCGTTCGACCGACCTTCGTGACGATACAGCAATCGCCGACACTACGTGCTACCCCGCTCGCATTCATTCCGTGTGATTCAGTTGAATGCCGCATCTACTTCACGTTACGGCGCTTCTTCGTGTGACACTAACCATTCTTCTGGCAACACCGGGAGTGGATGGGATTCCTCCAAAATTACTAATGGAAACAGTAGAACAAATCAGTATACCACTTGCAAGAGTATTCAACTTGTCATTAAAAGAGGGAGTTGTTCCGTTTGAATGGAAAGAAGCAAACATCATACCATTATTTAAAAAGGGTTCGAGAAATAAGTCAGAGAATTACAGACCAGTGAGTTTAACGTCAGTGATTTGTAAATTATTAGAAAGGTTAATTAAAGACCATATGGTGGAATTCCTCGTTAAGCATAAATTATTAAATTCATCTCAACATGGATTCCTTAAAGCGAGGTCATGCTTAACAAATATGTTATGTTTTTTGGAAGAAATCACTAAGTGGATAGACGTGGGATCGCCAGTAGATATTATCTACTTAGATTTTCAGAAAGCTTTTGACAAAGTGCCACATCAAAGATTACTACTTAAATTAAAAGCCCATGGTATCGGGGACAGCATAACTGACTGGATAGAACAATGGCTGACTGACAGAAGACAACGAGTTGTAGTAGATGGAGAAGTTACAAATTGGAAATCGGTTTTGAGTGGGGTACCTCAAGGATCAGTATTAGGACCTATATTATTCTTAATTTATATCAATGACTTGGACGACAGTATAACAAGTAACGTACTGAAATTTGCGGATGACACAAAACTGTTTAGAAAGGTTAATACTGATGGTGATAAACAACATTTACAAAACGATCTAGACAGATTAGTGAAATGGTCTGAGAAATGGCAGATGTTGTTCAATTTTGGGAAATGTAAATGCCTACATACAGGACATGGGAACTTGAATGTAAACTATAAAATGGGAGATACTGTTCTGGGTACTATTGTAAAAGAAAAGGACTTAGGAGTTACAATAAGCGCTGATATGAAAGTTTCAGAGCAGTGTGGTATTGCAGCTTCAAAGGGTAATCAAATTCTTGGATTGATTAGAAGAAACATAACATACAAGGGAAAAAAGTTAATTATACCTCTTTATAAAGCAATAGTTAGACCTCATTTAGAATACTGTATACAAGCATGGAGACCATATCGTAAGAAAGATATAGATACGCTTGAACGCATACAAAGGAGAGCAACTAAAATGATTCCAGAACTGAGAGACCTTAGTTATGAAGAACGCCTGAAAGAATGTGGTTTAACAACTCTAGAGACAAGGAGGTTAAGAGGAGATCAGATTGAAGTGTTTAAGATATTGAATGGGTATGAAAATATTGATAGAAATATGTTTTTCTCACTCAAGAAGGATAGCAGAACTAGAGGACATGAGGTAAAATTAGTAAAGGATCAATGTAGATTGGACATCAGGAAGCACTCGTTCTCACAGAGGACAATAAATTAATGGAACAAATTGTCTACAGATTGTGTAACTGCTAGCAGCGTGAATATGTTTAAAAACAAGGTTGACACATATCTCAGGAGGGCGGGTTATAAGTAGATGAACATTGTTGGACTCTCGATAAGCCAATGGCTTCCTTGTCCACTTGCCATCTGGGCCTTTGGCTTGGATGGCAAATCTTGTTAAATCTTGTTAAACACGCACGATTGCTTCGTTTGACTCTGTTTCGTTGGTCGCACCTTTCATTACTACTTAGTTGGGTGAGCTTCCAATGGTGTGATGTAATACTACCTGCCGTTATGTGTTTACTGTATCCTGTTATGTGTTCAATTTAACTTGTTTCATATTTTAGAGACGGGATTCCAATTGGATTCTCAATTATCATCCACGGTTCTTGTTGTGTTTATGCTCCACCCTACATTGATGCACCTGAGCTTTTGACACGAGCCAGTCACTTTGTTCTCCGCCGCCAATTCTTATAGAGGGAAACAAATGAATGGTACACACAATCAAATTATTGTGTTTATTTTTCGACTCTCGATAGGTCAATGGTTTGCCACAGGGAACTTGTAGTTTCGATGTCAATAACTTGACATATGTTTAACTCTATTATTTCTCGTTCACTCACATCACATTGATTACAACGAGTATACGATATGCGACTAACATACATGTTTTTCACGTTTGGACTCACATTTTCTTTGCATGCGAAGTGGCTCACGTTTGTTTCAACAAAAAATGCTGAGTTGTCAGAAGAATCTTCGGCGTGTGTGTAATGTTGTTTGTGAAGGTCAAAACCTTTGTGGACGTATTCTGCATAATATGTGTTGCATTAATTACAAAACAAAACAATTGATTCAGAAACACACGATACATAGTTAGTCAAATTTAATATGACCTAAGATGGATGCTGCCCTTTTTAGGCAACGTATACTGTCTTCATTGCAACAATTGTAACCTTAATAACCACACCAATGCTTACGTGGCCCGCCTGCTAAGCTACATGAACAATATAACACCGTGAATAAATAGCTCCTCTTCCTCGCCACATGTTGCACTGGATAACATAATTCATTGCTGCGATTTATGGGACAATTTAGAAGTTCGTTGCAAAAAGTATACATTAATTGGTTCAATCCCATGAAAAATCAGTTTCCAGACACCATAATGAAGCCTATCTTATAAATTGTGAAATAGGAAATACTTTTTCATGAATCTGTGAAAAGCGGCATCATGAATGCACATGAATGAATTAATGTATAATGTGCTGGAGAACTTGTTGTATTAAATTACTATTTAAATTTAATTGAAAGCAGCTGCATATATTTACTGCTTTAAATTTTCATGTAATTATTCTTCAACTGAAATATTTACACTAAGGACACGGCATTTCAGTACCAGTATAAATTATAACGTTTAAACGTTTAAGTTATTTTATGTTGGTCTTTATTCAGAACTGACTTCAGAAACTGCATTAGACAGTCTAGGAGGACGACATGGTTCGACTGTTCTCAGGCCACTGTAACCGTGTATACATATTTCGGATATTCTGCTGTTGGATATTCTTTAAACTCATTTCTATCAGAGTTCTCTTTCATCAAAAAATTCACCCAGCATTTCCTATAAGAGAAAGAAATGGAAAGATAATTGTGACTATTATATAGTCTGGCCGTCTGGTAGATGACTCAGAATGCCCCTTGCGTGCACATTTTTTTACTTTTATTCCTTCAGCCATAAGCATATTGAATTCTAGGTCTTGAACTTGCTGTTGTATATCATGTCCAAGTGATGGGTCAGCTGATTTAAGTTATAATTGTGTGTGGTGTAGATGGCCATGGGTTGGGCAACCGCATTGGGTTGGATGGGTGTTCCACAGGTGGAGATGAGGGTAGTGGAAGGCACGAAATGTAGTGTGCGGACCAGGAATAACAGAACAATTCAGGGTGAACGTCGGCGTGAGACGGTAGCAGTGGAGGTGATCAGCAGGAAAGCGAGTACGGAGAACATTCTCGGTAAGTTGCTATATGCAGATGACCTGGCGGTAGTAGCGGACATTGATGCAGGTGGAATGGAAGGATATCTTTGGCAGACCTGGAATGGGAGCAAATCTGGAAAAGAATGGGGTGCTAAGGTCGGGAAACAAAATAAAGTGTTAGTGTTAGTTGAGCCACCCATGTTTCCCAGGAAACGACAGCAGCGACAGTTACAAGGTACCACACAGTTCCAGTGATGGAACAGGTTAGTAGAACACGATTGGCGTATAAAAGGATATATTTGTCTCAACTGTCAGAACATGTGAACTAAAACTATGTTTTCTGATGTTTTTCGAAAGTTTTAGTAATTGTGATTACTGTCTGCTGGTGTGTAAACTCTCAACGCACGTGTCCAAACTTTGTTGTTTGTGCACTTACAAATGGTTTAACTATACACAGAGAAGACGATTATTTACATCACTTCGCACATTAAAGAGAAGTTAATTAAAAAAGCATAATTGTTGACCCAAGGCTCAAGGGAGGGTTAGTTGAGCCACCCAAGGCTCAAGGGAGGGTTAATTGAGCAGCGGTTAAAGAACAAAGACGAGTATTATTCTTTACCCCAAAATACATCAAGGAATCCATTTTTCCGAGCAAATTGGGACATCGGATAGCTACAAGGAAACATAATAGCAGTTACTTACACTGGTTGCGATTTACCTATTAGTCTATATTATTTAAGTGTGTTGACTTATTAATTAAGCATGCAGACTTGTCGGGGACGTGTTGTGCCCATTGGGCAGATGTGTTGGCTGAGTTGTTACAATTTTTTTGTACAAGGCCTACAGAAATTATACAATTAAAGCATTTACGCATCTTCCGCTGAACTCTGGCTCAACTTACCCCACACCAATTGTTAGTTGAGCCAGCTTACCAACCCTATTTGAATCAGCTAGATATAATTATCTATGCGTGCTGGATGTATTATCTTGATATAATATGATATATTAATCATCATAGTTTACGTGAGTAAAAATAATTCTGACTTATGAATATGATTGCGCCCTAGACATCTAAAAGAATGAAAAATGGCTCAACTAACACTGCCTTCCTTACAGATGTAAGACTGGAAGGGAAGATACTGACACAGCTCGACAACTTTATACACTTGGATATAGTGACACGGAAATTTGCATGAGTGGTGGTTGTATTATTAGTAGTATTATAATTATCATCATCACTATTATTATTCCTTGGCACTGATTATAAATCACAATAACATCATATTCATTAGCTTGTTCTACGAATAGGATCATGAGCGATTAATGTGTTTGTATCAATAACGCGTAGGCGTCGTCAATATATTATTTGTCATTAACAAACAAACAACAACACATTTTTTTTCAAGCCGGTGTCGAAGAACCTTTATAACATTCATAATTTGGTAAATAATTCGTCATTAATTAACAATAAAAAAACATTATGACATTAGCTAAAAACACATTCGCCATTTTGACGTCCGCTCGACGACGACGCATGTTTTATTAACACTCGACATTAAACCATCACTTTACAAACATGTACTGGGTGTCTCACTAATTCTAGCGTGGAAACATTAAAGGGTTGAACAAACGATTGATTATAATGTTCATATTCAATTATTATGAAATCACCGGCGAAGGGACTGACAACTTACCGCAAAACTATGTCCTCGTGTGACGTTCTTCTACAGAGTTGGGGTGCGCAAAATCTGCGGTCTTGACCAATGAGATGTAACGAAACACCGATGACATTAGGAAGTTTACACATGTTAGTCAGAACCAGAATACACACGCATACACAAAAGCCACATGAAATACCCATTACGTGGACGAGCTCTGAACAAACGCAAAATCCGACATGACATAATTGGCAGTATTGTTGTTGAGCGCACGCACACACACACACACACACACACACACACACACACACACACACACACACACACACACACACACACACACACACACACACACACACACACACACACACACACACACACACACACACACACACACACACACACACACGGATGAGATCACGTCATCAGCCGTTGAAGTTTGACAGGAGGAATATCGAGAAGAGACGTCGAGAAGAGACTGATCAGAGGAACGAAGACTGCGGCGGAGAACGTAACCTGAGACACAGTCAGCAAGGTAGCGAGGAGGGTGAGTGTGCAGGGCGTCGTATATCAAGGTCATCAGTTTGATCTGAATTAGCCGCTTGACTGGTAACCCATGCAGCTTCCGTGGTATCAATGTATCGGTTTGCAAAGGTATTGTATAGCGATGTATTGACAAATAAATGCGCACAATCTAGTGAGTGTGTATGTCTGTGTGCATATGTGCATATGTGCATGTGTGTATGTGTTTGTGTGTGTGTGTGTGTGTGTGTGTGTGTGTGTGTGTGTGTGTGTGTGTGTGTGTGTGTGTGTGTGTGTGTGTGTGTGTGTGTGAGTGTTTGCGCGGGTGTGTGTGTGTGTGTGTGTGTGTGTGTGTGTTTGTTTGCGCGGGCGTGCGGGCGTGCATTTCTGTGTGAGTGTGCGCCTGCGTGCGTTTGTGTATATGTGATTAATTTATGTACGGGGAACACAATCCTTCATGCAACATACGTGTTAAAATGTGAGGTTTATTGTTGAAACAACTTTTACTTCTGATCCTTAAAATCAGTTCCCAAACACTATGATGGTAACTTTCGTACAAACAAAGTAATTGTCAATAAATTTCCATAAATTTACTAGTACGACGTCAATAATGCAGAATATTGTGGACCTGACAACTTCGTTTTTATTTAGTTTCATTTATTATTTAAATGTGATGGATAGTTGCTTAGTTGGAGGTAATTGCTAGGGCCGGAACGATACACCGGTGCACTGATGTGTCGCGATACACACCGCACCGTGCGGTACACGATACACAATATCCGTATCGCGGTGCACTACGATATGCGATAGCGGTAGGCAAAACATTATTCGCGTCACTTTTGTGAATCAATAAACGTGCAAAGCGAACCACACCTGATTGTGTTTCGATAAAACAGCGAAATAGAACACGCAGTACGTTTCCCACCTGTTTATCTAACTATAATCTCTAGACCAAATCTTTAAAAAAAAATGCAATGCCCGCATGCTCTGAACACACTCCATTAGAGAGGTTGTATTGTCAAAGCAAAACACCCCTTCATGCCATTTCATCCGATTATGGAACCTTGTTGCCTAGGTACACACAGTTAAGCAATGTTACACATTGTTGTGACCCACAAGGCGATTAGAAGTCACAGCACTTCGGCTTCTTGCATTATTGCCGCATAGATTGTACGTATTTGTCGATACTTCGCTGTGCAATAGTTTTGCAAACCGATACATTGATACAACGAAAGCTGCATGAGTTACCAGTCAGAAGGCTAATTCATTGTATGTATGATGTATGTATCTCAGGTTATGTTCCCCGCCGCAGTCTTCGTTCCGCTGACCAGTCTCTTCTCGATATCCCTCCTGTCAAGCTTCAAGGGCTATTTTGCTGACGACGTGATCTGATCCCTCCCTTTGGAACGTTCTTCCACGTAGACTGGGAGTGGAACAATATTCTGGGAATTTTAGGAGGGGACTGAATACTTTGCTCTTCCATTAAACCTTTTCGTAATTTAGTTGTGCATTGGACGATGCATTATTGTAATTGGACGTTGGACTATTGTAATGTGTCTATGTTATCTTAATTTTTTTTTATTGATGTATATGTTTCTGCATGTTAACATTTCGATAAATTAGCCACTGCGATATCGGCAATGCAGCACACTGTGGCCGTGGACACTTTTTATATGTTTACTTGAAAATACTATTTGTATGAAATTAACAGTAGCTGGAGGCATATAATACAAAAGTCAATGTAAGTATTTCTAATTTGCAATATTATCATCATTAATCAAAATTATTGCATAATTGTAATTGTAGACAATGCTTTTTTTTATCCCCGTTTGAACTGCAACATTTAAATTTATTGTAAATCTATTTTTAGAGAGACGCGATGTCTTAATACATTTGACGATTTCCCTCGCCAACGTCCTCTCGTGAACGCGTACCATGGACTAGATATTTTCTTTCTTTTATCGCGAACATTTCTTTATCTTTTCAAGGATGTCTTCAGAAATATAGTCTCAACAAAAGTATTAAACTGGCGGAAAGATGTCGGCGATATTTACATGAGAAAATACGTGGGAGCTTTGGTAATGTTCGAGGGACCTGGCTTTCAAAATCAAATTGTCCAGTTGCAGTTTGGAAGAGTGAAATGTGTTTTGCTGAGACTTTCAATTTAAAACACCCCGACATTACCCTTATATATAAAGACAAGTAGTCATTTTCGATGCTTGCCTTTACGTCCTAATTAGTCAATAACGTTTTCCTTATAGTCTTATTTAATGCACTAATCACAATTGTATATGTAGGAATGTGATTGTAAATATATATATATATATATATATGTGCATAATATGTGTTTATTGTATTTGTATGTATATTGGTGTATGTATTTATATGTGTGCGTGTATGCTTGAATAAAAAACGTAATGTTGGCAAGTGTCGCGTCACCTCGCGATAGCGACCACGCTGGCCTTAATGATGGTGTCCCTGACGAAGGTATTTCTTGACATTTATTTTGCTTTTCCCGTTTAAATAATTAACTTAAATTTCCTGATTTCTAATCGATATTACTGTACATATGTTTCTTGTTCAAAATAAATGCATATCTCCCTTCTCTCTCTCTCTCTCTCTCTCTCTCTCTCTCTCTCTCTCTCTCTCTCTCTCTCTCTCTCTCTCTCTCTCTCTCTCTCTCTCTCTCTCTCTCACTCTCTCTCTCTATCTCTGTCTCTGTCTCTTTATCTGTCTATCTCTCTATCTATATGTATCTCTGTCTCTGTCTGTCTGTCTGTCTGTCTCTCTCTCTTTCTCTCTCTCTCTCTCTCTCTCTATAGATATATATATATATATATATATATATATATATATATATATATATATCTCTCTCTCTCTCTCATGGCTTACTTTACTCCAAACAGTTATTGCTACAGCTATCGCAGGACAGGTTTATTTAAGGGTTTTCCTGTCAAGTTTCAAGGGCTATTTTGCTGACGATGTGATCTGATCGCTTTCTTTGGAACGCTCTTCCACGTAGACCGGGAGTGGAACAATATTCTGGGTATTTTAGGACGGGACTGAATACTCTGTCTGTATGTCTGTATGTCTGTCTGTCTCTCTCTCTCTGTCTGTCTGTCTGTTTGTCTGTCTGAACTATCTCTCTCTCTCTCTCTCTCTCTCTCTCTCTCTCTCTCTCTCTCTCTCTCTCTCTCTCATGGCTTATTTTACTCCAAACAGTTATTTCTACAGCTATCGCAGGAGAGGATTATTTAAAGGGTTTCCTTCTCTGGAGTTAGTGAGTCAAAAACACGTTTTTTTTCGTTTCATGTGAGATATATTTTACTTCCCTTGGCGAAGACACCAGGAAGAAGGGACCAGTTGATTTTAATGCATCTTCTGAAAGACACAGGCAGGGTGAAGTGAACGAAAGTGCCCAAGTTTTGAAACGGTGGAGATGGTAGTCCAAGCGAAGAGAGAGCCTGCTGTGTTTCTATGCTGTAAACGTTCCAACAAGTATAACCATAAAAAGTGTCGTTGCCCGCCTGCGATGTTTTATGTATAACATACAAGAGTGAATAAGAAGCCGTCCGCCCTCCCCCCCGCTGTTGAAAAAACGTAATACACTGTTTTGATTGACGCGATTGCAATTAATCATACTTTACTTGGGTCGACACTTTTATGGCAAATTTCTTACAAACTAAATATTAGAACACACATTTCCATAAATTAGCCACTGCGACATCGTCAATGCAGCACACTGTGGCCGTGGACACTTTTTATATACTTCCTTGAAAGTATTATTTATATGAGATTGACAGTAGCTGGAGGCACTGAATACAAATGTTAATGTAAGTACTCTTAATTTGCAATATTACCATCTTTAATCAAAATTATTGGATAATTGTAATTGTAGATTTTTTAAATTCCTGTTTGAACTGCAACATTTAACTTATCTTAAATGACAGATTGATCAGAATCTACAGAAGACATTCCGCTGTTACGATTCTGCACGTATGTTGTGTAACGTTTTGGAATTCTACTGATATTGAATTGTGTTTGTTTTAAAACTGGCTCATTGTCTGACATATTTCACTACATATGTTCATTTATTCATGAACACATGTGAGACGGTAGTCTTCATTCATCAAACACTCTTCCGCAGAAATGTGTTTGTGGCAGCGTAAAACAACAGTTCTTATAAAAGAACACATCCATTGCATAGATGTACGGTTCTGTCACCATGATACTGTGCACATTCATGATGTTTGGCACCCGGTGATGTACCAGTACGGCTAAGACTGTGCTTGCATTGTGATACCTATCATCTATGACGATGTGTGATCTGCATCCTACATCTTCCTCATCATCTTCATCCTGAGCATTATTCTTGTAGTGCACTACTGGATGCAGAGTTTTTGTTGAAATAGGTGAGACATCACTGAAAGTCTCTCAGCTGCAGCTACGTTTGACGGGAATAGGTCGAGATTTACAACATTATGCAGATTTTGTTGAGATACCACAACACATGGTTTGTATTGAATCATCAGGGTGGGGATACTAGAGTGGGGAACTAGACTCAATATTCCTGCCCCAGGGCCAAGTCAGGGTGGGGAATTAGATAAAAACCGAGCAAACCAGAAACAAAACTTGTTGTGTAACATCCGTGGTGCAACAAATTATATATACATATATACGATCGGTGCATTTTTTTCAAGCGACACCCAACATGTGCCGCAACATCCGTGATGCAATAACTGTCAATTGAAGGGCGACTTATTGCAATAATTTTTCATGGTGTTTCGACTTGATGTTGTGGGCGTGACGGTTATTCAGGTGAGGTGACCAAAACCACAAAACGCAAGCCCATTGGTTGTTCATCTAGATTGTGTCACGTTATATCGCATTTAAACGGCGTTGTGTGCAACGATTCGACATTCGCTGTAATATCGTCACAGTGCAACAGCACAGACATACAGACGGTCGATACCCAGGTACGTGGTAATTTGATATTGTAATCAATTAAAATATTTGAATAATATATCGTTTGTTCTCACATGATCTTGTTTCTAAACACTTTTACAATATTCATTTTGCAATGCATACCTGGAAAAACATCGCTTTCATTATTTGACACAGATCTTAGTTGAACACAATTTTACAGATAGCAAACGCCTACTAATTTGCGCACTTTCCCAACTGATTCCGATTGTCACGGATTGGCGGGGTTTCAACTCACTACATTGGCTCGGGTCTAGTTGGTATGCTCCATTTCTATAACTGAACGCTTGTGAATGGCGATTGCACAAATGAGCAAGACAACAACGACAAATGAAAGAAAAGTAAACATTTATTATACGATTACTTACTCAGTAATGTACAAGAAAACAAATGAACTCCTGCGTGCATGTAATTTTTATAAGAAAATAACTCCAATTCTGTAGTAATCGGCCAGGAAATTGTTCAGCTTAAGAAATAACTACTAATAGCGTCTAACACGGACCATCGCTATCCAAACATCAACCCAAAGTAAACTATATCGTTATACTCATCATGACTAAAGAAAAAATAAAATTCTATTTGCTTACGTGCAACGACATGTCTTATTATCACACAACCCTGTTCTAAGAGCAACAAAGTCAGTTCAGAGGCACATATGGTTGGATAACAGTTCAGTCAAATCTTTCAAAAAGTGCAGCTGTAATGTATAGATGCAGTCATCTGCTTGACAGTAATAATGTGTGTATGTTATATACTTCTCTCTTTTGCCGCATTTAAATTACTGTGCAGAAATTTGGGGAAACATGTATCCGACAAATACTAACTGTATTTTCTTATTACAAAAAAGAGTCATCCGCGTTATGCATGATGCAAGACGGTTGGATCATACGAACTCACTTTTCAAACAATTACATCTTTTAAAATTTGCAGATATCATAGAACTGAAAACATTACTATTTATGTACAAAGCTTACTGTCGCTCTTTCCCATCAAATATTCGGTGTTGGTTTGCTAGACGGGAAGTAGAATGCTCAATGCGAGCTAATCATGACTTAGAACGGCGAAGTGTCTGTTCCACCATGCGATCTATGTCTCTCTGTGTCGATGGAGTACGATTATGGAATTATCTAAGTGATCATTTACAAACTACTAATAACATAACTGCATTTAAACGTAAATGCAATAAGTTTTTATTTGAGAAATATCTGGTTGAGTAAATCTAAATCAAACTATTAACATACTGAATTTTGCCATTGGGGTAACTACCATATGTGGTAACATGTAGTTATCATAATTATACTTTAAACATAATCAACACCTGAAAATTAAAATTTTCAATAACATTATATCAATTATGATTGTTAGTCATTCAGGTAGACTAATAGCAAGTGCAATAGTCGTCATACCAATGCCTTAATAGGCATGTCACGGGTAAATCTACATAAAAGTCAACGACTTCGTATTTACCCACTTCAAACATTGTACATTCTCATTTGTAGTATAGCTAAACTTGTTTTGGGATTGTATGTACAGTTGCCAATGTTCTGAATAAGCATTCCATTCATTCACTCATACATACATATATACATACATACATACATACATACATACATACATACATACATACATACATACATACATACATACATACATACATACATACATGAATCATGCATACATGTGTGTGTTTTGGTGTATGTATGTGTGTGTGTGTGTGTGTGTGTGTGTGTGTGTGTGTGTGTGTGTGTGTGTGTGTGTGTGTGTGTGTGTGTGTGTGTGTGTGTGTGTGTATGTGTGTGTGTGTGTGTGTGTGTGTGTGTGTGTGTGTGTGTGTGTGTGTGTGTGTGTGTGTGTGTGTATGTGTGTCTGTGTGTGTGTCTGTGTGCGTGTGTGCGTGTGTGTGTGTCTGTGTCTGTGTGTGCGTGCGTGCGTGTATATGTGTATATGTGTATATGTGCGTGTATATGTGTGCATGTGTGTGTAGATGTGTGTAGATGTGTGTATATGTGTACATGTATTGTACATACATTGTGTACGTGTGTGTACATGAGTATAATTGTGTATCAGTGTACATATGTACACGTGTGTGTACATGTGCGTACGTGTGCGTACTGTGCGTACGTCCGCGTGCACGTGCGTAAATGAGCGTACATACGAGTACATGCGCACGCGTGCACACGCGCACACGCGCACACACACGCACAACAGACGCGCGCACACGCGAACATGCGCACGCGCGCACACGCGCACGCGCGCACACGCGCACACGCGCACACGCACACGCACACGCACACACACGTACACGCAAACACACATACACACATACACACATACATACATACATACCTTGTTCGTCTTGTTTCGCAGGTGACACTTGTACAGGTGGAATGGCGAGTGTACGTGGACTGCTGGTGTTGAGCCTCGTGTGCTTTCTGCTGTGTCAGGTAAAGTTGAAAGTATTATTTGTTTCAGAAAATGCAATGTGTCATTATGTTTTAAATTAGATGCGTTTCAATACCTGTTGATTTACCGGTTTGTTAGGGAAGATATGTTACATTATGGAATGCCTAAGCAAAGCATTTGCGAGGATCGCAGTATAACCTGTGTTCACCACACGTGTTTATAAGCTTATATTGCACATATTAAATGCATACATTTTCAGCAACGGGCACTGCCAGTGCCTATTATATCACATCGTCGTTGTTTAGGTGGTGCTCGTGAGCGAGGCATGTTCTCCAGCAACAGACCCCAGCACGAGGTGACGTAAACAAGTGAACTGATAAGCATCAGTCACGCATATGTGACATATGCGACAAATCCTCTTTGTCCTCAGCGATAATTAACGGAACTTCTTACGTTGTCGCACGATCACATTGGTGGTCAAATTGCAATTATTTCGGATAAATTATAGGAATATCATATGAACTGCCTGCATATAATATCGCATCCACATATTTCTATCCACACAAACACTTTTCCCTCGTTTTGCCCACGTAATTTAATTGTGGTCTGAACAGTTTTGTCAACAGTATGTTATATTTGTAGAGACTAATCCGCTTACAATTACTGTCAAGGTAGTATGTAGATAAACAACTCGTGTGACCAGTTTTATCTTAGTATTATGAAAAACGTCAAACACAGTTACCTTCATTTTCCATAACTAATAATGCTATTTGTAGAAACATGATTTTTTTTAATATTTCGCTGTTATTTATTTTTCTTGATTAATGATATGTTTATTTAAAACAGCGAATCTGCAAACGTTTTTGTCGCATGTGTTCCTTCAGGTGTAAGTCAATCCGATGCGGATTTTACTTATGTAGCAGTTGGAGAATGTGCAACTACGCCACTTGCGGTTGTCGTTATAAAGTAAGCACCACATTTGAACTTACTTACAAATGTATCACCGAAGAACTTGTATCAGTTACACTGACTTTCTAAACGTCTTCGGAAAATAAGACACTTCGGCTGATTGAAACGTAGATTGCTAGGTGGCGGCACCGGTCGCCTCTGTTTGTGAATGAAACTATTATTATGTATGCGGTCTCTTATTTATTCAGTTTAGTAAGATTATTCAGTATTTACGTTTACTCTATCTCACCATTTGTCTCCCTGCCATCTTCGTCCCTAACTCCGTCCGTCCGTCCGTCCGTCCGTCCGTCCGTCCGTCCGTCCGTCCGTCCGTCCGTCCGTCCGTCCGTCCGTCCCTCCCTCCCTCCCTCCCTCCCTCCCTCCCTCCCTCCCTCCCTGCTTCCTCCCTCCCTCCCTCCCTCCCTCCCTCCCTCCCCCCTCTCTCTCTCTCTCTCAGTTACATTGACTTTCAAAACGTCCTTTCGGCTGATTGAAACGCCCGTAGTTATTAGGTTGCTAGGTGGCGCCACCGGTCGTCTGTGTATGTGAATGAAACCATTATTATGTCTGCGATCTCGTATGTATTAAGTATTCATTATTATGTCTGCGATCTCGTATTTATTAAGTATTCACGTTCCCTGTTTCTCACCGCCTGTCTCCCTGTCCTTCACTGCCATCACCCTCCCTCCCTCCCTCCCTCCCTCCCTCCCTCCCTCTACCACCTCCTCCTTCCGTTCCTGCTTTCAAAGTCTTGTTGATTCACAGTTAACGTTTCTTCTTAAAAAAAGACCGATATTTACTTTGTCAAACACTATTTCCCAAACGATCACGTTCACTCTCTTGCCACGATAATGGTTATGATACAAAACCAAACGTTTCCTTTCAGTCTGATTGAGCTCCAGCAGAGATGCCGTCTCAAGTCCGCCGAAGACCGTATGACACCTGTCTTAGAGCGACCGTGAAGTACATGACAGCGCCGTGTACTTCGTACGACCAAACAACGTACAGCTTCTACTAATATCATGTAACTGACTACAAAATACCGTTACTAACTTGTGTCATTCTAACCAATATAACTACTCAGCGAAAACAGTTCCAATGATATTTCGAAATGATTAATATATCTGTTGTCAACATTTATGGGGGGCAGCCGTGACCTAGTGGTTAAGGTGTTGGACTCTAAATTCAAGGGTTGTGAGTTCAAGGCCCACACTGGTCACGGTTCGTTTTCGAAGCTTAGGCAATTTCGTTTACCCTACTTTGCCTCAGTCCACTCAGCTGTAAATGAGTACAACATTTATGTTACGTCGTATTAAAGTTTTTGCTTACTAACTATGTTTCGTGTTTCTTCGGAGTCATTCACCTTTGTATGCAGAATACATACCAAGGGCTTTGGCCACTCACGGACAACATACCGCATAATTTACAAAAGACCAACATACCAAGATACGTTGTCAATTTAGGTCCAGTATAGTACATGTAATAAAACAATATTTAGTAACTTTAGTTGGATAGCAACGCAAACAAAGAAAAACTTAGGTAAGAACATACATTGCAAACCTCCCGCATTGCGCGCGGTAATCCTACATTGTAACATGACATTCCGCATCCCGTTTTGGGTTTGATTATCCAAGATTTGTTTATAAAACGACCTAAGATATGTAAATGTGGACAAACGTACGAAACTCAGCTGGAAATCCCTTGATAACTAAAATAGCCGAGTGTTGTTCGTCAGTCAATATGATTGCTGTAGCAACTTGTTTGATCGAAAGGGGCGTGTGTGTGTCCGTGGTGTATCATGGGACGGGATCAGTCAATTAATGTCTGCTTTAAAAAAAACCGGATATATTGTTCAATGGTATGTTGGAGAACGCACCAGTAGAATATTGAATCAATAATATGCTATTTACAGGATATGTGGATGTATTCCCCGCATTGTACCCAGTAAGCCATCAATGTTCATGATTCGCTGTTAGAAGCATTATGCGAGTTTTCGATGGGCGGATGTAAGGGCCTGTCACCGACTGAAGATTGGCTGAAAAATATGCGGCGAGCCAATGAACACACTCGTTAGGTTCAGTGGGGGTATTTGTGCAACTATAACGACATCAACAACAATGGTAAAGGGTAAAAGATGTCCCATTTAATAACATTCAGTAAAAAAACTTAGTATTGTTACAATCCCACATCAAGAATGATTTACAGTCCCATTTCAAGAATGATTTGTAGTCCCATGAATGATTTACGTGTTCAGCGAGTACAGTCATGCGTTACGCCGTGCTCGGCGAGTGCAGTCATGCGTTACGGCGTGCTCGTCGGGTGCAGTCATGCGTTACGGCGTGTTCGGCGAGTGCAGTCATGCGTTACGGCGTGTTCGGCGAGTGCAGTTGTGCGTTACGGGGTGCTCGGCGAGTGCTGTCTTGCGTACGTCGTGGTCGGGCGTGCAATTATGTGTACCTTAATGGGTTGTGTCCGCGAATGTATTTCACTACGGGCACAACAACGGCGAAGAATATGGCGTGTATACAATCTCGAGTGGAGACAGCGGAAGTAGAATCGTGCTGTCGCTAGTAGCAGCTGTAAGTGCGCCTGTCCACGGTAAGACGTTCACGGCTAGCGAGGGTGGACGGCGGCAGAAGTCAGCTTATATGACTCAGCGACTCTTTTCTGTCGGTGCGTCGCATCCTCCAATGTCCGCGAATCCGTCGTGCGAGTAGGGTTATATGGAGAGGAACCATGTATGTTTATAGATGTTATTTGCAGCCTAACTGTCACATGGCTGGAGTTCCTCTCCTGCTTCGATACCCGGAACTATTTTACATTTCCACTATCACCAATAAAAGCCTTCGTCTCACAACGGATCAAGCAATCATTTTAGCGCATACAATAACCCGTAGACCATGGAAAGGCTTGGTTGCTTATACAAGTTACAAGTTAACTTATCGTACACAAACTTTATTTCACAGGAATCTCTACAATACACACATTACTATGGTATACATAGAAATGCATCTGCTACCAGATTTATAACACAACACCATTTAAAACATTTCTTTTAGCTCCTTCTTTTTCGAAGTTGTGAACGTAAATATCATTACCTGGCCATCTCGTGATGTCACCGCACAAAACAACAACCTCGACCGTATATAAAATTATCCCTTCTTCACCATAATTAGGTTCTAAAACAAGGATAAATAATATCAGCAGACAACGAGTTTTCCAAAGATACCAAACATAACAGCATTTCGTTGATCTGTTAATTAGTTGAAAACAAATAAATTTCCAATCTCTTGATTAGCAATCGGTTGCTATTCGGCGCCACTAGCTCGACTGTTACTCACCAAAATTCCAATCGCTAAGTGAATAAAGTAAACAAGCTAATTATAAATAACCTCACACGATCTCCGATCTGTGACAGGGCCATTCTCCAACTGCCTGACAGTTGGCCTAGCAAACAAATTTTTTTTTATTTCCACCGATCTCCGTTAAACTTAATTTCCAGAAAACACATACTCTAAATATTTAAATGCCGCAGTTTCTTTGTTGAATTCCGAAAACTAACTAATTGTCAGCCACATATATCAGGAATGTAGCTATCCGCAGTTACGCCCGGTACCAAGGTACCACATTATCTTCAACAGCCTCCAGATATAAAACGAAATGCTGGAATGAAAACATTATAGGTTAATTCGACATTTGTTATGTTCCTTGTTATGTTAAAAAACATTGTGTGATACATCCATCAATCTGTAAAACACTGTGTGATACACCCATCAATCCATAAAGCCATGCGTGATACAGACATCAATCCATAAAATAGCATGTGATACACCCATCAATCTGTAAAACAGTATGTGTGATACACCCATCAATCCATAAAATGGAGACTATGTTCCGAAGATATTGTTTAAAATGACTCGAGCTTGCCCAATGTTGCTACAAATCAAAATTAATAACTGGGTAAACAAGTTTTGCTTAAATTATCTTTTCTCATGTAACACTTTTCAGGTATGTATTATACTTCATATATATCAGAGATAATTATTTGATCAAGTAGCTTCTATCTATCCAGCATTAAAGCTTGACACTGGGAGTAACGATAATAACCATAGTTTAGTACCGGGTGTAGCAATCCTCTGACACGACGTTAAAACAAAGTGTAGATTTGTTTTGTTATATGAAACTGATATCTATTGCGTTACTAAATGTAGTACAACAACATAATATCTTGTTATTGCACGGAACAGTACGTTTTGACGACATGTGATTAGTTCTTTTGTCCACTCCCACGCCTCTGACCACGTCCACAAGAGCGTGTCATGGTTTGTGGATGCCAGTGTGTTGGTGTGAGACGGTAGTCTTCATCCAACCATCACACTTCCCCAGAAATGTGTTGGTGGCAGCGTCAAAGCAACAGCTCTTGTAACAAGACACATCCTTTGACTAGATGTAGGGTTCTGTCACCATGATACTGTGCACATTCATGATGTTTGGCACCCAGTGATATACAAGTATGGCTAAGACTGTGCTTGCATTGTGATACCTATCATCCACTGCATGACGACGTATGATCTGCATCCTAGATCTTCCTCATCATCTTCATACTGAACATTATTCTTGTAGTGCACTACTGCATGCAGTCTACTGAGTTTTTGTTGAAAAAGATGGACTGGAATTTTTCACCGTGGCTAGAAATGGGGTTGCGGGCGACCGAACAATCTAGTTATTTGTTGTTATTGTTTCTTTCAGTTCTCACGGGTAACCTGGACGGTTTTCTGGCACCATTTGGAACATCAATGAAAACCTCTCAGCTGCAGCTACGTTTGACGGGAAAAGGTCGATATTTGCAACATTATGCAGATTTTGACGAGATACCACAAAACATGGTTTGTATGGAATCATCAGGGTGGGGATACTAGAGTGTGGAATTAGATTCAATTTACCTGCCCCAGGGCCAAGTCAGGGTGGGGAATTAGAGAAAAACCGAACAACGCCCCCTACCCCCTCTTCCCGAGGTATGATACAGACTGGTGCATTCCCAGGGTCGCATTAACCTTACCACATATAGACTACATGGGCCCAATATATGACACTTATCAATTAGTACGAGTATCGTATGTTACATCAGCTGTACATACCGTAACTCGTCTCTTGAATGAAGTCTGATGGGACGAAGTGATTTTCACAGACGACACTTGTCACCGACTGCTTCCACGTTCTTCCATGCTCATCATCCCGCTATAACCCACTGCAGTCTGCTATCCGAACTTGGGAAGACAAACCCACCAAACACTAGGGCACACAACGCTGTTTGTTTGCGTGTATTCACTGCTTAACTTGAACAGCTGACTGCACGACGTGCGAAAACAAACATGGAGCTGTTGGACCGTGACGATAGTGATGCTATCTCGCTAATCGGCCAAACACTCCACATTGACGAGACTCGCACTGGATTCTCAATTATCATCCACGGTTCTACGTTGGTTGTGTTTATGTTCAACCGTAAATCGATGCACCTGAGCTATTGTCACGAGCCAGTCACTTTGTTTCTCCGCCGCCAATCCTAGACCCAACACTTGTGACACCAAGTAAGCAAGGCATTTATGTGACCCGCTGTCGACGGAGGAATGGCCAATCCGTCGATAATATTACAAAAAGGGTTTTCGTGGAATATTCCCACGTCAGCCGTATGGTCGTGAAACGATTGTTTTGCCTAAGCCATCGTTTGCGTCAATTAATGCATTCAAGAAACACAGTCGCCACTTGACGAATATTAAATTACACGTTTATTCATGATGTTTACAGTAATAATACATTATTAAATAATATATTTTATTTAATATAGCCTTAGATCGAATTAATTTGTTCGTGGCGCATTATAGCATAAGAAACACTAATTCGAATATTTAAAATTGACAAATAAACAAACGTAATTTACAAATTCAACAAATAGACTGTTGGGTGGGTGGGTAGGTGGGTGAGTTGGTGGGTGGGTGGGTGGATGGGTGGGTGTGTGTGTTTAATAATTAATAAATCTAAACGTTTACCTTATTTCCTTACTTCTGTTAATTTACGTATCAACTGTGCTGTCATTAGAATGTCATATGTAACTGTATAAATTTGTTAGGTTCTAAATTAAGTCAATTTATTTACCCTTTGTGATCTTGTCATCAATTAATGATAACATAACTGAACTACTTTTATGTGACGAATATAACTGCATCATTGGGAGTCGTATATAGTGAAGGTATAAGGATTAACTAGTCAGTTGTTGATCGACAAGCAAGCCAGATGCGACAAGCCGACTGACATATCTGACAAGCTCGGAATCTTCGTTTTATTAATGGATTTTATTGTCGACCGTGTCTTGTGGCTGTAACTTCGTCGTTAAGTGACTCGACGTGATGTATAAGGGTTGTGATTGCTAGTAAAAGAGTTGGTCACTCTTCGTCACATCTTCGAATGTCTTCGAATGTCTTCACTTGACTGATCTTCTAGTATTACAATCGCCACCAGAATTCGTCTCTATTTACGCATTGTCGGGACCTGAACCATGCTTAGGTGAGTTAACATTCGTTGCATTATCATTCAACAATGCCACGCGAGACATCTTCTCGTCCGCTGCCGTCACGACTCACTGCACGCAAGTGACGCTGTCCCTTCCGCGGCCTTCTCGTTCTATCGATCTTCGTGACGCTACAGCATTCGCCAACACTACGTGCGAGTGACTCTATATACATGTGTAGCAGTCAAGTCCGCTGCCGCCGTCACGTCACGTTCGCTGCCGCCGTTACGTCACGTTTGCTGCCGCCGTTACGTCACGGGCACTGCCGGCATCACGTCACGTCTGCTGCCGCCGTCACGATCGCAGCTTCGGTCGTCTGATTCACATGACGATACCCCGCTCGCATTCATCCCGTGTGATTCAGTTGTATGCCGCATTTACTTCACGTTACGGCGCTTCTTCGTGTGACACTAACCATTCTTCTGACAACACGCACGATTGCTTCGTGTGACGTTCGTTCGTTCGTTCGTTCGTTCGTCACCCCTTTCATTGCTACTTCGCTTGGTGAGCTGTCAATTGTGTGAATTAATACTGTATGCCGTTATGTGTTTACTGTATAAGGCTATGTGTTCAATTTAACTTGTTTCCTATTTTATAAACGGGATTCCAATTGGATTCTCAATTATCATCCACGGTTCTTGTTGTGTTTATGTTCCATCCTACATTGATGTACCTGAGCTTTCGACACCAGCCAGTCACTTTGTTCTCCGTTCACGGCTATGTGTTCAATTTAACTTGTTTCCTATTTTATAAACGGGATTCCAATTGGATTCTCAATTATCATCCACGGTTCTTGTTGTGTTTATGTTCCATCCTACATTGATGTACCTGAGCTTTCGACACCAGCCAGTCACTTTGTTCTCCTTCGCCAATACTAGAACCAAAACTTGTGACATATACATAAAACGTAAGTTCTTATATAGCTCGGTGTTACATATTGAGGGTCGCTCAAATGCTTTACCCCTCATACGTTCCTTCCAGCACCATTTACCATGTACTCATTTATATCGCTGAGTGAAATGAAGAACGTGGATAGAAGGCGAAGAAAAATGTCTACGTTTCGAAAAGGCAACAAGTATATTCTAAACCCGGTTATTTCGATTGTAATTCCGATGGTATAACCACTACGTTAATGCGCAACGCACATATTTCGCATATGTAGTGTCACAAGGGAAGGTGAGGAAAGCCCCGGTACTCGGGGGGAGATTAAATAACTCAATCATGTGAATGAACAATGGAGATAAGGATGGGACGTCGGTCAAACGTTGTCAAGCACGGGAGGTTGGTCAAGACACTTAAACAACAGAAACGGATTGCCCAACTGGCGTTGTCGGGGACATTACCAGTACAGGGTGCAGGTGTCAGGAGAATAGGAACTGTAGGAGGATGGGGAAAGAAGGTGTGAGTTTGTCGGTTTGTCTGCACAGGGACATGTACCGTAAATAAAATTTGTTAAAGTAGATGCGAATGGGTAACTTACATAGACAATTCAAAGTTCAAAGTAGTATAATTAAACATCCCAGGAACGTTTCAGCAATTATTTCTGAAAATGAACCTAAATGTGTTTGCCTTTTTCCGCTGAAAATAAAACTGGTGAAAAGGAGCAAAAAGATGTGTGAAAGTAAAGATGTCTACCTGAACCTATCCTGTCACCGACACAAAACAACAACCTCGACTGTATCTAAAACTAACCCTTCTTCACCATAATTAGGTCCTAAAACAAGGATAAATAATATCAGTAGACAACGAGTTTTCCAACGATACTAAACATGACAACATTTCGTTGATCTGTTAATCAGTTGGAAACAAATAAATTTCTGATCTCTAGAGTAGCCATCGGTCGCAATTCGGCGCCACAAGCTCAACTCTTACTCATCAAAATTTCAATCGCTAGGTGAATAAAGTAAACAAGCTAATTATAAACAACCTCACACGATCTCCGATCTGTGACAGGACCATTCTCCAAAATTGTCTGAAAGTTGGCCTGGCAAACACACGTTTGTTCATGTCCACCGATCTCCATTTAACTCAATTGCCATAAAACACAAATTCTAAATACAGTGGGTGGGTTGATGGGTGGGTGGATGGGTAAGTGGTGGGTGGATGGGTGGGTGGATGGGTGTGTGTGTGTGTGTGTGTGTGTGTGTGTGTGTGTGTGTGTGTGTGTGTGTGTGTGTGTGTGTGTGTGTGTGTGTGTGTGTGTGTGTGTGTGTGTGTGTGTGTGTGTGTGTGTGTGTGTGTGTGTGTGTGTGTGTGTGTGTGTGTGTGTGTGTGTGTGTGTGTGTGTGTGTGTGTGTGTGTGTGTGTGTGTGTGTGTGTGTGTGTGTGTGTGTGTGTGTGTGTGTGTTAATAATGAATAATTCTAAACGTTAACCTTATTTAGTTGCTTCTGTTAATTTACTTATCAACTGTGCTGTAATTAGAAAGTCAGATGTAACTGTATAAATTTGTTAGGTTCTAAATTAAGTCAATTTATTTCCCCTTTATGATCTTGTCATCAATTAATGATAAAATAACTGAACTACTTCTATGTGACAAATATAATGACATCACTAGATTCGACAAACCAATTGACACCTCTGGCATCTCGGAATGTTCGTTTTATTAATTGATGTTATTGTCGACCGTGTCTTGTGGCTGTAACTTTGTTTTTAAGTGACTCCATCCAACCTTGTGTATATGGGTTGTGACTGCTACTACATGAGTTGATCACTCTTCATCACATCTTCGAATGGCATGTGTCAGGAACTGTTGGAGGATGGTGCAAGAAGGCAGCTACAGAACTTGGGTGTGCGTTTGTCGGTTTGTTTGCGCCGGGACATGTACCGTAATTAAAATGTGTTAAAGTAGATGCGCATGGGTAACTTATAGAGACAATTCAAAGGAGTAGAATTAAACATCCAAGGAACATTTCAGCCATAATTTCTGAAAAAGAACTTAAATGTGTGTGTCTGTTTCCGTTGAACATAATAAAACTAGGGAAAAGGAGCAAAAAGAACATCGAGTCGAAAGAGGCTATTCGAAAAATGACTCAGAAGGGTGACATGTTTGTTATGCAATCCACTTTATTTAATGTAGTTGGACAACACTAGATATCAAGACACTAAAAGGAAATCAAATGATGGTTGGTTTTAATATTGAATAGTTTCGAGGAATATGTTGTTGTGACTCATATAAGGGATTGTAGCGCGTCGGACCTTTGGTGGAGGCGACCGAGATTCAAAACCACCTGTGGCAAAGCGTCGGACTGTCGAGAAAGGCTCTTCGAAACATTACTGAGAAGTGCGACATTTTTGTAATGCAAGCCACTTAACATAATGTAGTTGGACAACACTAGATATATTAAGACACTAAGAGGAAATCAAATAATGGTTGTTTTTAATATCGAATGGTTTCGAGGAATATGTTGTTATGACTCATATAATGCATTATAAAGTAAGGTGGTGATGTTCGAATGGTAAATCTTCGGACTTTTGTTCGAGGGGACCGGATTTAAAAACTACCTCCGCCGTTTCGAAACTTGGGCAACTTCGTTCACCCCACTTTGTCTGTGTTTTCCGGAGGAGACAGTGAAAGCCGTTGGTCCCTTCTTTCTGGTGCCTATGCCAGGGGAAGCAAAATACACCACACGGGGAAATGGAAAATGCCTGTTGTGGACACACAGAGCTGGTGATCTCATTCTGTAAACTAACAACAGCAGAATGATCAGCACAATGATACTGGCTGTTATACGGAAGAAGAAGAAGAAAGAGAGAACATAAAACAGCATTAGTTACATAACAGTGCACACAGGATATGAGAAAGTACTCTTTCTTGGCTTACGTGGCTAAACTACACGAACAATATAACACTTTGAATAAATAGCACCTTTTCCCCGACACCTGTTGCATTGGACAACATGATTCATTGCTGTGATTTTTGCGGCAGTTTGGAAGATCGTTGATGAAAACACGCTTTAATTGGGACAATCCCTCGCAAATCAGTTTCCAGACACCACTATGACTTAGTCATGCTTGGTCTGTCCAGTGCGTTTGATGTTATCGACCATGGCATTATGCTAACGCGTCTTCAACACTCATTTGGTGTGACTGTAGAAGCCCTGGATTGGATGCGATCCTACATTAGCGGCAGAACGCAATGTGTCTCTGTCGGCCCCGCAACTTCGTTCAACGCAAATCTATGCTGCGGCGTGCCACAAGTATCTGTGTTGGGACCGAAACTGTACTGCATATACACTAAACCAGTTGGTGATGTAGTGAAGAAACATAATCTTCGCTACCACTGTTATGCGGATGACACACAGATATACTTGTCCATCAAGCCTGATGAGAACTGGGCCAGTGAAAGGTCAGCCATTAAAGCCTGTGTGGCTGATGTTGGCGGGTGGATGAATAGAAACTTGCTGAAACTGGACCAAGAAAAAAGCGAACTCATTGTGTTTTCGTCCAAACACCGAATTCATCGGGTGAACGACTTGTCCCTCGCGATCGGAGGCAGACTATTACATGCTGTGCAATCCATGAGAAATCTTGGAGTTATTATGGACAGCGGCTTGACAATGGAGAAACAGGTGAATGCGATCTCCAAGTCCTGTTTCTACCACATCCGAAATATTGGCAAAGTCAGGCAATACTTCACAAATGACGCCTGTAAGATTCTAGTCCAGGCACTGGTAACAACCCGTCTGGACTATGGAAACGCGCTACTGCAAGGTTTGCCTCAGGTGCTAATTGAACGATTGCAGCGTATACAGAACTGCGCTGCTCGCCTAATCACCGGGTCACGCAAGAGCGAACACATAACACCTGTGTTACGTGAGCTACATTGGCTTCTGGTGAAATACCGACTCCGCTTTAAGGTTCACGTATGAAGTGCTCAACGGATTGACACCGGCATACATGAGTGACATTGTGCAGAAACATCAACTAATGCGTTTAATATCAACGGAGAAGTCACTTCTCGTCGTACCGGTACTACGGACTGCAACTTATGGTGAACGTTGTTTCAGCCGACACGCGGCCATACTGTGGAACGACTTGCCTGAGAACATTAAACAACTGAACACTCTCAGCTCTTTCAAGAGACACTTAAAAACACACCTTTTTAAACTGGCATACGACTGACGTGATTGAGTCACGCTCTCGTTTTAATGACATTGCTATATACCAATGACTTATTCGTTGTTTTATTCATGTGTGTAATATATATGTTTATTCATTTTTTTAATGTTTAAATCAGCACCTTACACTATCTACTTTTAAAATAATCTATATTTTATAGTTTTATTTAATTTATGCAGTTTTATGTAAAGTATGTATTTTATAGTGTTATTTAATTTATGCAGTTTCATGTAAAGCGCCTGAGAGCATTTTTATCTTAATTGGATTCGGGCGCTATATAAATTCCGATATAATAATAATAATAATAATGACACTTATCTTATTAATTATTGAAATAGGTAATACGTTCTCATGAATTTGCCAAACCGGCGTCATGAGTGCATGAATGCACGTGAATGAACTAATGTATAATGTGCTGCAGTACCTTTTCCATTAAATTACTATACTTAAATTATATTGAAAGCAGCAGGATATATTTACTGCTTTAAATTTACATATAATTACTTTTAAATTGCAATATTTGCACTAACAACACGACATTTAAACACCAGTTTAAACTGCAGCGTTTAAGCATTTAAATTATTTCATGGTGGTCTTTATCCAGAACTGACTGCAGAAACTGCATTAGACAGTTCAGAAGGAGGTCATGGCTTGACTGTTCTCAGGCCACTGTAACCATGTTTGTATATTTAGGATATACTGCATAATTGATAATAATGTAGATGTCATTTTAATTTAAAAAAAGACCGTGCGCGTCTTTCGTCTACCAGGGGTGAGTGTATCCGATGTCCACGGAATACACCTTCAACAAATACTCACAAAAACACACGCACACTCACACACACACACACACACACGCACACACACACGCACGCACGCACGCACGCACGCGCGCGCGCGCGCGCGCGCGAACGAACGAACGAACGAACGAACGAACGAACGAACGAACGAACGAACGAACGAACGAACGAACGAACGAACGAACGAACGAACGAACGAACGAACGAACGAACGAACGAACGAACGAACGAACGAACGAAAAAAACGAACGAACGAACGAACGAACGAACGAACGAACGAACGAACGAACGAACGAACGAACGAACGAACGAACGAACGAACGAACGAACGAACGAACGAACGAACGAACGAACGAACGAACGAACGAACGAACGAACGAACGAACGAACGAACGAACGAACGAACACAGAAACAAACATAAACATACGCCCACAAGTGTGTGTGCGTACATGCAACATATTTATTGATACAGTTGAATCCGCTTCACGGAATATGACTACGGATGTTACCCACATTTTTTTACGTGTTTGTTTGTTTTTGCGCGCGCGGGCGTGCGGGCGTGCGTGTGCGTGTGCGTGTGCGAGTGCGTGTGCGTGTGCGTTGTGTATGTGATTAATTTACGTATGGGGAACGCAATAAATTGGCAATAAATCAGTTCCCATACAATGCGGTTGCAATTTTCTTACTAAATAATTGGCAATAACTTTCCATAAATTTACCAAATCGACGCCATGAATGCAGTATAGTGTGGGCTTGATCACATTCAATTTCAATTGAAAGTGGTCAGGTTTTTTAGTTTCAATTATTATTTAGATGTGCTCGATAGTTGCTTAGCTAGAGGTAATTACTGAACTAAATTTACATTTAAATGCACTTACGCTAAAATTGCAATAAGTACACCGTAAACGCTGACTAGAGTTTCAATGCCAGTTTGATTAAACGACAGCATTTACACTATTAAAGATGGTGGTCCAAGCGGAGAGAGCGCCTGGTCTCTTTCTATGCTGTAGACGTTCCAACAAACAAGTATACCCATAAAAACACATCAAAGCTGCCGTTGCCTGCCTGCGATGTTTTATGTATAACATACAAGAGTGAATAAGTAGCCGCCCGCCCTCCCCCCGCTGTTGAAAAAACGTAATACACTGTTTTGATTGAAGCGATTGCAATTAATCATACTTTACTTGGGTCGACACTTTTATGGCAAATTTCTTACAAACTAAATATTAGAACACACATTTCCATAAATTAGCCACTGCGACATCGTCAATGCAGCACACTGTGGCCGTGGACACTTTTTATATACTTACTTGAAAGTATTATTTATATGAGATTGACAGTAGCTGGAGGCACTGAATACAAATGTTAATGCAAGTACTCTTAATTTGCAATATTACCATCATTAATCAAAATTATTGGATAATTGTAATTGTAGATTTTTTTATTCCTGTTTGAACTGCAACATTTAACTTATCGTAAATGACAGATTGATCAGAATCTACAGAAGACATTCCGCTGTTACGATTCTGCACGTATGTTGTGTAACGTTTTGGAATTATACTGATATTGAATTGTGTTTGTTTTAAAACTGGCTCATTGTCTGACATTTTTCACTACATATGTTCATTTATTCGAGAACACATGTGAGACGGTAGTCTTCATTCATCAAACACTCTTCCGCAGAAATGTGTTTGTGGCAGCGTAAAAGCAACAGTTCTTATAACAGAACACATCCATTGCATAGATGTACGGTTCTGTCACCATGATACTGTGCACATTCATGATGTTTGGCACCCGGTGATGTACCAGTACGGCTAAGACTGTGCTTGCATTGTGATACCTATCATCTATGACGATGTGTGATCTGCATCCTACATCTTCCTCATCATCTTCATCCTGAGCATTATTCTTGTAGTGCACTACTGGATGCAGAGTTTTTGTTGAAATAGGTGGGACATCACTGAGAGTTTCTCAACTGCAGCTACGTTTGACGGGAATAGGTCGAGATTTAAAACATTATGCAGATTTTGTCGAGATACCACAACACATGGTTTGTATTGAATCACCAGGGTGGGGATACTAGAGTGGGGAACTAGACTCGATATTCCTGCCCCAGGGCCAAGTCAGGGTGGGGAATTAGATAAAAACCGAGCAAACACCAAAGCAGAAACAAAACTTGTGTAACATCCGTGGTGCAACAAATTATATATACATAAATACGATCGGTGCATTTTTCTCAAGCGACACCCAACGTGTGCTACAACATCCGTGATGCAATAACTGTCAATTGAAGGGCGACTTATTGCAATAATTTTTCATGGTGATTCGAGTTGATGTGGTGGGCGTGACGGTTATTCAGGTGAGGTGACCAAAACTACAAAACGCAAGCCCATTGGTTGTTCATCTAGATTGTGTCACGTTATATCGCATTTAAACGGCGTTGTGTGCAACGATTCGACATTCGCTGTAATATCGTCACAGTGCAACAGCACAGATATACAGACGGTCGATACCCAGGTACGTGGTAATTTGATATTATAATCAATTAAAGTATTTGAATAATATATTTTTTGTTCTCACATGATCTTGTTTCTAAACACTTTTACAATATTCATTTTGCAATGCATATCTGGAAAAACATCGCTTTCATTATTTGACACAGATCTTAGTTTAACACAATTTTACAGATAGCAAACGCCTACTAATTTGTGCACTTTCCCAACTGATTCCGATTGTCACGGATTGGCGGGGTTTCAACTCACTAGATTGGCTCGGGTCTAGTTGATATGCTCCATTTCTATAACTGAACGCTTGTGAATGGCGATTGCACAAATGAGCAAGACAACAACGACAAATGAAAGAAAAGTAAACATTTATTATACGATTACTTACTCAGTAATGTACAAGAAAACAAATGAACTCCTGCGTGCATGTAATTTTTTTAAGAAAATAACTCCAATTCTGTAGTAATCGGCCAGGAAATTGTTCAGCTTAAGAAATAACTACTAATAGCGTCTAACACGGACCATCGCTATCCAAACATCAACCCAAAGTAAACTATATCGTTATACTCATCGTGACTAAAGATAACATAAAGCTCTATTTGCTTACGTACTACGACATGTGTTATTATCACACAACCCTGTTCTAAGAGCAACAAAGTCAGTTCAGAGGCACATATGGCTGGATAACAGTTCAGTCAAATCTTTCAAAAAGTGCAGCTGTAATGTATAGATGCAGTCATCTGCTTGACAGTAATAATGTGTGTATGTTATATACTTCTCTCTTTTGCCCCATTTAAATTACTGTGCAGAAATTTGGGGAAACATGTATCCAACAAATACTAATTGTATTTTCTTATTACAAAAAAGAGTCATCCGCGTTATGCATGATGCAAGACGGTTGGATCATACGAACTCACTTTTCAAACAATTACATCTTTTAAAATTTGCAGATATCATAGAACTGAAAACATTACTATTTATGTACAAAGCTTACTGTCGCTCTATCCCATCAAATATTCGGTGTTGGTTTGCTAGACGGGAAGTAGAATGCTCAATGCGAGCTAATCATGACTTAGAACGGCGAAGTGTCTGTTCCACCATGCGATCTATGTCTCTCTGTGTCGATGGAGTACGCTTATGGAATTATCTAAGAGATCATTTACAAACTACTAATAATATAACTGCATTTAAACGTAAATGCAATAAGTTTTTATTTGAGAAATATCTGGTTGAGTAAATCTAAATCAAACTATTAACATACTGAATTTTGCCATTGGGGTAACTACCATATGTGGTAACATGTATTTATCACAATTATACTTTAAACATAAGCAACACCTGAAAATTAAAATTTTAAATAACATTATATCAATTATGATTGTTAGTCATTCAGGTAGACTAATAGCAAGTGCAATAGTCGTCATACCAATGCCTTAATAGGCATGCCACGGGTAAATCTACACAAAAGTCAACGACTTCGTATTTACCCAC
>OY759264.1:14145429-14155429 GCA_963662155.1 Lamellibrachia columna | reverse complement strand
GTTGATTCACAGTTAAGGTTTCTTCTTAAAAAAAGACCGATATTTACTTTGTCAAACACTATTTCTCAAACGATCACGTTCACTCTCTTGCCACGATAATGGTTATAATACAAAACCAAACGTTTCCTTTCAGTCTGACTGAGCTCCAGCAGAGATGCCGTCTCAAGTCCGCCGAAGACCGTATGACACCTGTCTTAGAGCGGCCTTGAAGTACATGACAACGCCGTGTACTTCGTACGACCAAACAACGTACATCTTCTACTAATATCATGTAACTGACTACAAAATACCGTTACTAACTTGTGTCATTCTAACCAATATAACTACTCAGCGAAAACAGTTCCAATGATATTTCGAAATGATTAATATATCTGTTGTCAACATTTATGTTACGTCGTATTAAAGTTTGTGCTTACTAACTATGTTTCGTGTTTCTTCGGAGTCATTCACCTTTGTATGCAAAATACATACCAAGAGCTTTGGCCACTCACCGACAACATACCGCATAATTTACAAAAGACCAACAGACCAAGATACGTTGTCAATTTAGGTCCATTATAGTACATGTAATAAAACAATATTTAGTAACTTTAGTTGGATAGTGTAACTCGGGCAACGCAAACAAAGAAAAACTTCGGTAAGAACATAAAGCCACACATTGTAAACCTCCCGCATTGCGCGCGGTAATCCTACATTGTAACATGACATTCCGCATCCCGTTTTGGGTTTGATTATCCAAGATTTGTTTATAAAACGACCTAAGATATGTAAATGTGGACAAACGTACGAAACTCAGCTGGAAATCCCTTGATAACTAAAATAGCCGAGTGTTGTTCGTCAGTCAATATGATTGCTGTGGCAACTTGATTGATCGAAAGGGGCGTGTGTGTGTCCGTGGTGTATCATGGGACGGGATCAGTAAATTAATGTCTGCCTTTAAAAAAACCGGATATGTTGTTCAATGGTATGTTGGAGAACGCACCAGTAGAATATTGAATCAATAATATGCTATTTACAGGATATGTGGATGTATTCCCCGCATTGTACCCAGTAAGCCATCAATGTTCATGATTCGCTGTTAGAAGCATTATGCGAGTTTTCGATGGGCGGATGTAAGGGCCTGTCACCGACTGAAGATTGGCTGAAAAATATGCGGCGAGCCAATGAACACACTCGTTAGGTTCAGTGGGGGTATTTGTGCAACTATAACGACATCAACAACAATGGTAAAGGGTAAAAGATGTCCCATTTAATAACATTCAGTAAAAAAACTTAGTATTGTTACAATCCCACATCAAGAATGATTTACAGTCCCACTTCAAGAATGATTTGTAGTCCCATGAATGATTTACGTGTTCAGCGAGTACAGTCATGCGTTACGCCGTGCTCGGCGAGTGCAGTCATGCGTTACGGCGTGCTCGTCGAGTGCAGTCATGCGTTACGGCGTGCTCGGCGAGTGCAGTCGTGCGTTACGGGGTGCTCGGCGAGTGCTGTCTTGCGTACGTCGTGGTCGGGCTTGCAATTATGTGTACCTTATTGGGTTGTGTCCGCGAATGTATTTCACTACGGGCACAACAACGGCGAAGAATATGGCGTGTATACAATCTCGAGTGGAGACAGCGGAAGTAGAATCGTGCTGTCGCTAGTAGCAGCTGTCAGTGCGCCTGTCCACGGTAAGACGTTCACGGCTAGCGAGGGTGGACGGCGGCGGAAGTCAGCTTATATGACTCAGCGACTCTTTTCCGTCGGTGCGTCGCATCCTCCAATGTCCGGAACCATGTATGTTTATATATGTTATTTGCAGCCTAACTGTCACATGGCTGGAGTTCCTCTCCTGCTTCGACGCCCGGAACTATTTTATATTTCCACTATCACCAATAAAAAGCCTTCGCCTCACAACGGATCAAGCAATCATTTTAGTGCATACAATAACCCGTAGACCACGGAAAGGCTTGATTGCTTATACAAGTAACAAGTTAACTTATCGTACACAAAATTTATGTCACAGGAATCTCTACAATACTCACATTACTATGGTAAACATAGAAATGCATATGCTACCAGATTTATATTACACAACACCATTTAAAACATTTCTTTTAGCTCCTTCTTTTTCGAAGTTGTGAACGTAAATATCATTACCTGGCCATCTCGTGCTGTCACCGCACAAAACAACAAACTCGACCGTATATAAAATTATCCCTTGTTCAACATAATTAGGTTCTAAAACAAGGATAAATAATATCAGCAGACAACGAGTTTTCCAAAGATACCAAACATAACAACATTTCGTTGATCTGTTAATTAGTTGAAAACAAATAAATTTCCAATCTCTTGATTAGCAATCGGTCGCTATTCGGCGCCACTAGCTCGACTGTTACTCACCAAAATTCCAATCGCTAAGTGAATAAAGTAAACAAGCTAATTATAAATAACCTCACACGATCTCCGATCTGTGACAGGACCATTCTCCAACTGTCTGACAGTTGGCTTAGCAAACAAATTTTTTTTCATTTCCACCGATCTCCGTTAAACTTAATTTCCATAAAACACATACTCTAAATATTTAAATGCTGCAGTTTCTTTGTTGAACTCCGAAAACTAACTAATTGTCAGCCACATATATCAGGAATGTAGCTATCTGCAGTTACGCCCGGTACCAAGGTACCACATTATCTTCAACAGCCTCCAGATATAAAACGAAATGCTGGAATGAAAAAATTATAGGTTAATTCGACATTTGTTATGTTCCTTGTTATGTTATGCCAGAAAACATTGTGTGATACATCCATCATCCGTCAATCTATAAAACAGTGTGTGATACACCCATCAATCCATAAAACCATGCGTGATACAGACATCAATCCATAAAATAGCGTGTGATACACCCATCAATATGTAAAACAGTGTGCGTGATACACCCATCAATCCATAAAATGGAGACTATGTTCCGAAGATATTGCTTGAAATGACTCGAGCTTGCCCAATGTTACTACAAATCAAAATTAATAACTGGGTAAACAAGTTTTGCTTAAATTATCTTTTCTCATGTAACACTTTTCAGGTATGTATTATACTACATGTATTCCAGAGATAACTATTTGATCAAGTAGCTTCTATATATCCAGCACTAAAGCTTGACACTGGGAGTAACGATAATGACCATAGTTTAGTACCGGGTGTAGCAATCCTCTGACACGACGTTAAAACAAAGTGTAGATTTGTTTTTTTATATGAAACTGATATCTATTGCGTTACTAAATGTAGTACAACAACATAATATCTTGTTATTGCACGGAACAGTACGTTTTGACGACATGTGATTAGTTCTTTTGTCCACTCCCACGCCTCTGACAACGTCCACAAGAGCGTGTCATGGTTTGTGGATGCCAGTGCGTTGGTGTGAGACGGTAGTCTTCATCCATCCATCACACTTCCCCAGAAATGTGTTGGTGGCAGCGTCAAAGCAACAGCTCTTGTAACAAGACACATCCATTGACTAGATGTAGGGTTCTCTCACCATGATACTGTGCACATTCATGATGTTTGGCACCCAGTGATATACAAGTATGGCCAAGACTGTGCTTGCATTGTGATACCTATCATCCACTGCATGACGATGTATGATCTGCATCCTAGATCTTCCTCATCATCTTCATACTGAACATTATTCTTGTAGTGCACTACTGCATGCAGTCTACTGAGTTTTTGTTGAAATAGATGGACGGGAATTTTTCACCGTGGCTAGAAATGGGGTTGCGGGCGACCGAACAATCTAGTTATTTGTTGTTATTGTTTCTTTCAGTTCTCACGGGTAACCTGGACGGTTTTCTGGCACCATTTGGAACATCAATGAAAACCTCTCAGCTGCAGCTACGTTTGACGGGAAAAGGTCGAAATTTGCAACATTATGCAGATTTTGACGAGATACCACAAAACATGGTTTGTATGGAATCATCAGGTTGGGGATACTAGAGTGGGGAATTAGATTCAATATTCCTGCCCCAGGGCCAAGTCAGGGTGGGGAATTAGAGAAAAACCGAACAACGCCCCCTCCCCCCTCTTCCCGAGGTATGATACAGACTGGTGCATTCCCAGGGTCGCATTAACCTTACCACATATAGACTACATGGGCCCAATATATGACACTTATCAATTAGTACGAGTATCGTATGTTACATCAGCTGTACATACCGTAACTCGTCTCTTGAATGAAGTCTGATGGGACGAAGTGATTTTCACAGACGACACTTGTCACCGACTGCTTCCACGTTCTTCCATGCTCATCATCCCGCTATAACCCACTGCAGTCTGCTATCCGAATTTGGGAAGACAAACCCACCAAACACTAGGGCACACAACGCTGTTTGTTTGCGTGTATTCACTGCTTAACTTGAACAGCTGACTGCACGACGCGCGAAAACAAACATGGCGCTGTTGGACCGTGACGATAGTGATGCTATCTCGCTAATCGGCCAAACACTCCACATTGACGAGACTCCCACTGCATTCTCAATTATCATCCACGGTTCTACGTTGGTTGTATTTATGTTCAACCGTAAATCGATGCACCTGAGCTATTGTCACGAGCCAGTCACTTTGTTTCTCCGCCGCCAATCCTAGACCCAACACTTGTGACACCAAGTAAGCAAGGCATTTATGTGACCCGCTGTCGATGGAGGAATGGCCAATCCGTCGATAATATTACAAAAAGGGTTTTCGTAGAATCGTCAGCCGTATGGTCGTGACACGATTGTTTTGCCTATGCCATCGTTTGCGTCAATTAATGCATTCAAGAAACACAGTCGCCACTTGACGAATATTAAATTACACGTTTATTCATGATGTTTACAGTAATAATATATTATTAAATAATATATTTTATTTAATATAGCGTTAGATCGAATTAATTTGTTCGTGGCGCATTATAGCATAAGAAACACTAATTCGAATATTTAAAATTGAAAAAAATAACCAAACGTAATTTACAAATTCAACAAATAGACTGTTGGGTGGGTGGGTAGGTGTGTGTGTGTGTGTGTGTGTGTGTGTGTGTGTGTGTGTGTGTGTGTGTGTGTGTGTGTGTGCGTGTGTGTGTGTCGTGTGTGTGTGTGTGTGTGTGTGTGTGTGTGTGTGTGTGTGTGTGTGTGTGTGTGTGTGTGTGTGTGTGTGTGTGTGTGTGTGTGTGTGTGTGTGTGTGTGTGTGTGTGTGTGTGTGTGTGTGTGTGTGTGTGTGTGTGTGTGTGTGTGTGTGTGTGTGTGTGTGTGTGTGTGTGTGTGTGTGTGTGTGTGTGTGTGTGTGTGTGTGTTAGAATGTCATATGTAACTGTATAAATTTGTTAGGTTCTAAATTAAGTCAATTTATTTACCCTTTGTGATCTTGTCATCAATTAATGATAACATAACTGAACTACTTTTATGTGACGAATATAAATGCATCATTGGGAGTCGTATATAGTGAAGGTAAAAGGATTAACTAGTCAGTTGTTGATCGACAAGCAAGCCAGATGCGACAAGCCGACTGACATATCTGACAAGCTCGGAATCTTCGTTTTATTAAATGGATTTTATTGTCGACCGTGTCTTGTGGCTGTAACTTTGTCGTTAAGTGACTCGACGTGATGTATATGGGTTGTGATTGCTAGTAAAAGAGTTGGTCACTCTTCGTTACATCTTCGAATGTCTTCGAATGTCTTCACTTGACTGATCTTCTGGTATTACAATCGCCACCAGAATTCGTCTCTATTTACGCATTGTCGGGACCTGAACCATGTTTAGGTGAGTTAACATTCGTTGCATTATCATTCAACAATGCCACGCGAGACATCTTCTCGTCCGTTGCCGTCACGACTCACTGCACGCAAGTGACGCTGTCCCTTCCGCGGCCTTCTCGTTCTATCGATCTTCGTGACGCTACAGCATTCGCCGACACTACGTGCGAGTGACTCTATATACATGTGTAGCAGTGAAGTCCGCTGCCGCCGTCGCGTCACGTTCGCTGCCGCCGTTACGTCACGTTTGCTGCCGCCGTTACGTCACGGGCACTGCCGGCATCACGTCACGTCTGCTGCCGCCGTCACGATCGCAGCTTCGGTCGTCTGATCCACATGACGATACCCCGCTCGCATTCATCCCGTGTGATTCTTCTTCGTGTGACACTAACCATTCTTCTGACAACACGCACGATTGCTTCGTGTGACGTTCGTTCGTTCGTTCGTTCGTTCGTCACCCCTTTCATTGCTACTTCGCTTGGTGAGCTGTCAATTGTGTGAATTAATACTGTATGCCGTTATGTGTTTACTGTATACGGCTATGTGTTCAATTTAACTTGTTTCCTATTTTATAAACGGGATTCCAATTGGATTCTCAATTATCATCCACGGTTCTTGTTGTGTTTATGTTCCATCCTACATTGATGTACCTGAGCTTTCGACACCAGCCAGTCACTTTGTTCTCCTTCGCCAGTACTAGAACCAAAACTTGTGACATATACATAAAAACGTAAGTTCTTATATAGCTCGGTGTTACATATTGAGGGTCGCTCAAATGCTTTACCCCTCATACGTTCCTTCCAGCACCATTTACCATGTACTCATTTATATCGCTGAGTGAAATGAAGAACGTGGATAGAAGGCGAAGAAAAATGTCTACGTTTCGAAAAGGCAACAAGTATATTCTAAACCCGGTTATTTCGATTGTAATTCCGATGGTATAACCACTACGTTAATGCGCAACGCACATATTTCGCATATGTAGTGTCACAAGGGAAGGTGAGGAAAGCCCCGGTACTCGGGGAGGGATTAAATAACTCAATCATGTGAATGAACAATGGAGATAAGGATGGGACGTCGGTCAAACGTTGTCAAGCACGGGAGGTTGGTCAAGACACTTAAACAACAGAAACGGATTGCCCAACTCGCGTTGTCGGGGACAATACCAGTACAGGGTGCAGGTGTCAGGAGAATAGGAACTGTAGGAGGATGGGGAAAGAAGGTGTGAGTTTGTCGGTTTGTCTGCGCAGGGACATGTACCGTAAATTAAATTTGTTAAAGTAGATGCGAATGGGTAACTTACATAGACAATTCAAAGTTCAAAGTAGTATAATTAAACATCCCAGGAACGTTTCAGCAATTATTTCTGAAAATGTACCTAAATGTGTTTGCCTTTTTCCGCTGAAAATAAAACTGGTGAAAAGGAGCAAAAAGATGTGTGAAAGTAAAGATGTCTACCTGAACCTATCCTGTCACCGACACAAAACAACAACCTCGACTGTATCTAAAACTAACCCTTCTTCACCATAATTAGGTCCTAAAACAAGGATAAATAATATCAGTAGACAACGAGTTTTCCAACGATACTAAACATGACAACATTTCGTTGATCTGTTAATCAGTTGGAAACAAATAAATTTCTGATCTCTAGAGTAGCCATCGGTCGCTATTCGGCGCCACAAGCTCAACTCTTACTCATCAAAATTTCAATCGCTAGGTGAATAAAGTAAACAAGCTAATTATAAACAACCTCACACGATCTCCGATCTGTGACAAGACCATTCTCCAAAATTGTCTGAAAGTTGGCCTGGCAAACACACGTTTGTTCATGTCCACCGATCTCCATTTAACTCAATTGCCATAAAACACAAATTCTAAATACGGTGCGTCAGTGGGTGGGTTGATGGGTGGGTGGATGGGTAAGTGGGTGGGTGGATGGGTGGGTGGGTGGGTGGATGGGTGTGTGTGTGTGTGTGTGTGTGTGTGTGTGTGTGTGTGTGTGTGTGTGTGTGTGTGTGTGTGTGTGTCGTGTGTGTGTGTGTGTGTCGTGTGTGTGTGTGTGTGTGTGTTTGTGTGTGTGTGTGTGTGTGTGTGTGTGTGTGTGTGTGTTTGTGTGTGTGTGTGTGTGTGTGTGTGTGTGTGTGTGTGTGTGTGTGTGTGTGTGTGTGTGTGTGTGTGTGTGTGTGTGTGTGTGTGTGTGTGTGTGTGTGTGTGTGTGTGTGTGTGTGTGTGTGTGTGTGTGTGTGTGTGTTTAATAATGAATAATTCTAAACGTTAACCTTATTTAGTTGCTTCTGTTAATTTACTTATCAACTGTGCTGTAATTAGAAAGTCAGATGTAACTGTATAAATTTGTTAGGTTCTAAATTAAGTCAATTTATTTACCCTTTATGATCTTGTCATCAATTAATGATAAAATAACAGAACTACTTCTATGTGACAAATATAATGACATCACTAGGTGCGACAAACCAATTGACACCTCTGGCATCTCGGAATGTTCGTTTTATTAATTGATGTTATTGTCGACCGTGTCTTGGGGCTGTAACTTTGTTTTTAAGTGACTCCATCCAACCTTGTGTATATGGGTTGTGACTGCTACTACATGAGTTGATCACTCTTCATCACATCTTCGAACGGCATGTGTCAGGAACTGTAGGAGGATGGTGCAAGAAGGCAGCTACAGAACTTGGGTGTGCGTTTGTCGGTTTGTCTGCGCAGGTACATGTACCGTAATTAAAATGTGTTAAAGTAGATGCGCATAAGATATAGAGACAATTCAAAGGAGTAGAATTAAACATCCAAGGAACGTTTCAGCCATAATTTCTGAAAAAGAACTTAAATGTGTGTGTCTGTTTCCGTTGAACATAATAAAACTAGGGAAAAGGAGCAAAAAGAACATCGAGTCGAAAGAGGCTATTCGAAAAATGACTCAGAAGGGTGACATGTTTGTTATGCAAGCCACTTTATTTAATGTAGTTGGACAACACTAGATATCAAGACACTAAAAGGAAATCAAATAATGGTTGTTTTTAATATTGAATAGTTTCGAGGAATATGTTGTTGTGACTCATATAAGGGATTGTAGCGCGTCGGAGTTTTGGTGGAGGCGACCGAGATTCAAAACCACCTGTGGCAAAGCGTCGGACTGTCGAGAAAGGCTCTTCGAAAAATTACTGAGAAGTGCGACATTTTTGTAATGCAAGCCACTTAACATAATGTAGTTGGACAACACTAGATATATTAAGACACTAAGAGGAAATCAAATAATGGTTGTTTTTAATATCGAATGGTTTCGAGGAATGTGTTGTTATGACTCATATAATGCATTATAAAGTAGGGCGCGGTGGTGGTGATGTTCGAATGGTAAATCTTCGGACTTTTGTTCGAGGGGACCGGATTTAAAAACTACCTCCGCCGTTTCGAAGCTTGGGCAACTTCGTTCACCCCACTTTGCCTGTGTTTTCCGGAGGAGACAGTAAAAGCCGTTGGTCCCTTCTTTCTGGTGCCTATGCAAGGGGAGCAAAATACACCACACAGGGAAATGGAAAATGCCTGTTGTGGACAAACAGAGCTGGTGATCTCATTCTCTAAACTACCAACAGCAGAATAATCAGCACAATGATACTGGCTGTTATACGGAAGAAGAAGAAGAAGAAAGAGATAACATAAAACAGCATTAGTTACATAACAGTGCACACTGGATATGAGAAAGTACTCTTTCTTGGCTTACGTGGCTAAACTACACGAACAACATAACACTTTGAATAAATAGCCCCTTTTCCCCGACACCTGTTGCATTGGACAACATGATTCATTGCTGTGATTTTTTTGCGGCAGTTTAGAAGATCGTTGATGAAAACACACTTTAATTGGGACAATCCCTCGCAAATCAGTTTCCAGACACCATTATGACACTTATCTTATGAAATAGGAAATACTTTTTCATTAATTTGCCAAAGCGGCGTGACGATTGCATGAATGCACGTGAATGAATCAAAGTATAATATGCTGTAGTACTTTTTGCTTTAAATTACTACATAAATTAAATTGAAAGCAGCAGGATATATTTAATGCTTTACATTTACATATAATTAATCTTAAATTGCAAAAACACGGCATTTCAGTATCAGTTTAAACTGCAGCGTTTAAGCATTTAACTTATTTCATGGTGGTCTTTATTCAGAACTGACTGCAGAAAATGCATGTGTAGGCTACTATAACCGTTG
>OY759264.1:14140429-14142929 GCA_963662155.1 Lamellibrachia columna | reverse complement strand
ACGAACGAACGAACGAAAGAACGAACGAACGAACGAACGAACGAACACAGAAACAAACATAGACATAAGCCCACAAGTGTGTGTGCGTACATGCGACATATTTACTGATACAGTTGAATCCGCTTCACGGAATATGACTACGGATGTTACCCACATTTTTTTACGTGTTTGTTTGTTTTTGCGCGCGCGGGCGTGCGGGCATGCATTTGTTTGTGTGTGTTCGTTTGTGTGTGTGTGTGTGTGTGTGTGTGTGTGTGTGTGTGTGTGTGTGTGTGTGTGTGTGTGTGTGTGTGTGTGTGTGTGTGTGTGTGTGTGTGTGTGTGTGTGTGTGTGTGTGTGTGTGTGTGTGTGTGTGTGTGTGTGTGTGTGTGTGTGTGTGTGTTCATGTGTATGTGTGTATATGTGTGCGCGCGCGCGTGCGTGCGTGCCTGCGGGCGTGCTTGTGCGTATGCATGTGCATGTGCGTGTGCGTGTGCGTGTGCGTGTGCGTGTGCGTGTGCGTGTGCGTGTGCGTGTGCGTGTGCGTCTGCGTGTGCGTGTGCGTGTGCGTTGTGTATGTGATTGATTTACGTATGGGGAACACAATCCTTCACACAACATATGTGTTTAAAATGTGAGGTTTGTTTATGAAACAACTTTTACTTTACTTCCTACTAAATAATTGGCAATAAATTGGCAATAAATCAGTTCCCATACAATACGGTGGCAATTTTCTTACAAAATAATTGGCAATAAATTTCCATAAATTTACCAAATCGACGCCATGAATGCAGCATAGTGTGGGCTTTATCACATTCAATTTCAATTGAAAGTGGTCAGGTTGTTTAGTTTCAATTATTATTTAGATGTGCTCGATAGTTGCTTAGCTAGAGGTAATTACTGAACTAAATTTACATTTAAATGCACTTACGCTAAAATTGCAATAAGTACACCGTAAACGCTGATTAGAGTTTCAATGCCAGTTTGATTAAACGACAGCATTTACACTATTAGAGATGGTAGTCCAAGCGAAGAGAGCGCCTGGTCTTTTTCTATGCTGTAGACGTTCCAACAAACAAGTATACCCATAAAAACACATCAAAGCTGCCGTTGCCTGCCTGCGATGTTTTATGTATAACATATAAGAGTGAATAAGTAGCCGAACTAAACATTTAACTCATTGTAAATGAGAGATTGATCAGAATTTACAGAAGACAGGCCGCTCTTACGATTCTGCACGTATGTTGTGTAGCGTTTTGGAATTTTGCTGGTATTGAATTTTGTTTGTCTTAAAACTGGCTCATTGTCTGAAATTGTTTCACTATGTGTTGATATCTGGTATGCGGATTTGCCCCCAGAGTATTGGGTGAATTCAGGTTTTTCCAACAGAGCAGAGTACGAACTGCAATTGATAATTGCAGGCTAAAAAACATCAGATGTCTTTTTAAGTATATCCATAAGTATTAATTGGGGGTAAAATGCGCCCAAGTAAATAATATAAACATAAACAACCGTAGTTTAAATACTAAATCTCTGATAACATGGATGGGGGATGTTGGTCTGACTCGACAGCGCACGTGCCACGTGACGAAGAGACCCAAAAGGACACAGAATAAAAACAACATTATAATTTTACACTTTAAAATATATGATCAATGAACCCGTTCATATGTTATAAGATTACTGTGTTTTACATATGCCAAATCAAAATCCCACATATTGTTAGTTCAACCTCCCACCTATTTTGTTTTAAACCAGCCTCCAATCTCCCACCGTTTTTAGGACCAATCTCCCACTTCCAGCCACACCCCTCCGTAATAAAAAGGGGGTTATATGATGAATGCCCTCATAGGTGTTATATGTGTGTCATATGTCACTTGCTAAATCTGGTTAAATCTTGTAAAATAACGACTCGTACATCCGTAAATACCAAATACCAAATTACATATGTATTATGATAATATCAGTATCATGCCGTCATGTTATGTAAATAAACTAACATAAATAAACTTACTACGACCGGTGAGGAAGCTAATTCCCCACACACGCGGTCTAAGGCAGTAATGTTTATTTGTGCAACGACAACAAGAACAACACACATTCCATACATGCATAAGCCATCGTAGGTGTGAGCTACGTATCGATACACGTATAACAAAACATGAGATTATGCACAAACAACATTTTAGTTGATGCATCATTTTAGTTGATGTATCTTACGGACACAAACAAGTTTACAACGCGGGTTCAAGTGTTAGATGTATAAGGCATATGTTACCGAACAACACAGTTTTGAAACCAAACATTACGCGGTTTGGTCAGTAATGCCTCCTTCCCTTACACGTATCAGATACAAAGCAGTTGGATATTATCTACATATATGACAACAAACTCATTTCATCAGATGAGCCCATTCACCCCTGCATACCTGTGTATCCGACGAGGGGAAAACTTGTTTGTCGAAATGCGTGTGCAACAATTCGTGACATAAAGTTCGCGTGCGCATGAAAAATATGTGTAC
>OY759264.1:14128133-14132729 GCA_963662155.1 Lamellibrachia columna | reverse complement strand
TCATTCTCCACTCGCCCCATACATCGCTCTCATTCTCTACTCCCGCCAGATCTCTCTTCTCACAGTCGTCCCATCTCAGTCTCTCTCTTCTCCTTCTTTCTTCCACTCTAAGTTCATCCGCCGTCTTCAGTTACCGTTCTCTTCCCATTATTTCCACGAGTCCAACCCTTTTATCCAGCTTCTCAAGTTCTTTTTCACACCAACCTCAGCTTCTCCATTCTGCCCCTAGTGAAGGAGTAAAGATGACCGTTCGTATAACATTTGAAATTGTGGGACTGTTTTTACGCTCGTTCAATCAGTAAGTCCATGTCGAATATCCACAATAATATATCTTATTTTAAGATGTTTATGTGAAGTTGCTCCAATAATAGACACGTGTTGGAAGTGATGTCGTTTCAATAGTTCGCAGAACTTTCCAATTTCTTGACAAGATGCGTTCTTGCCATTATATAAAACAATGGTAAGAACGCATCTTGACTATGCCATAGCAGTATGGTATCCTTAAAAAACATATTATTGCAATAGAAAACGTTCAAAGAAGGGCAACAAAGAATTACCAGGGATGAGAAACTTAACTTATATATAAAGATTAAAAGTATTAAAACTTCCATCATTTTCATATAGACGTCTACAGGGCGATATGAGTTTTTAAATTATACACAATCTATACGACATTGAATCTTCACCTAAACTGGGAGGATGCAACCTTCAGGACAGGGAATAGAGGTCATATTCTAAATTATTTACTCAAAGAACAAAAACAAATATCAAGAAAAAAATGCTTTTCCCATCAGAGTGACTGAAACTTGGAATTCCCTCCCGGAAACAATCGTTCAAGCAAAATCTTTAAATACTTTTAAAAACCGCCTGGACCAATTCTGGTCCAATCAGGAAATTCTGTATAATTTCGAAGCACCATTAAAAACAGGAACAGGAATTCATAAACTATTAATAGACGACGAAGAAGATCTAATCATTGAGGAGTCACAAGAATCCTGCGATCAGAAACCATCTTAAGGTATCTTAAGGTAATAGCTCCGTTAGCAGATTAATCTTTCCAGTACAGCACATGTCTTGTCCAATATGGACCATCGGTGTACATAATTAGCTTAGCCTACCATGTGCATCACACGCTGAGATCTTTCCACTTTGTATTATTACTTATCATTACCACAAGGTAAAAGGCTTCATATAGATTGTCAACACAATCTTTTTTACCATAACACAAGGTATTCATACACCACACAGACCGTATGTGTTGGGTTAGTTCCGTTTGTGCCTCAAAATAAATTATATCTAAAATGTATTATGTCTGGGTTTCATCGATTATGAGAAAGCCTTTAACAGCGTTGTAATCCCAGCAGTTATTGAAGCTCTAGTCAAACATGGTGTACATTCATCCTACACCAATCTCATCATCACAATTTATAACCAGGGAACATCAACCATCAGATTCCACAAAGATAGCAAGAAGAGCAATATAGATAGAGGGGTAACAGAGGGGACACTGTCTCACCTACATTTGTTAACGCTGCCCTAGAAGGAATTTTTCAGGAGGTTAGACTTTTGTTAGAAAGGGAATCAACATAAACGGTGATTATCTTTACCATCTGCGCTTAGCTGATTATATTATTCTTTTCACAAACAATGCAGACGAACTAGAGGATATGTTAAATGAGCTCAAAAAGTTAACGATGATATTATAGAAACAACCGTCAGATATATATATATATATATAGTATATATTATATATATATATATTATATATATATATATTATATATTTATATATATATATATATATATATATATATATATATATATATATATATATTATATATATATATATATATATATATATATATATATATATATATATATATAATAGATTACAGCAATTTAGAAGAAGTTAAAAGGAGAACCCAAACTGTTATGAAGAGTAACATGCCAATATGCCTGAAAGGTAGAGTCTTTGACCAATGTATATTACCATCTATGACATATGACATATGTCGCAGAGACTTGGGGCAATGACGAAAAATTAAACAAAAAATTAGAACAACACAAAGAAGCATGGAAAGATGTACGCTAGGAATTACCAATAGAGATAGAAAAACTAGCAAATGGATCGGAGAGCAAACTAAAATCCAGGATATCATAAAACAAGTTAAAATCAAGAAATGAGATGGACGGGACACCAGAACTAAGGACAACAGGTGGACAAAGATAACAAGAGAATGGAGACCAATGACAGGTTCTCCAAGTTAGGGACGACAAAACATTAGATGGAGAGATGAAATTGTAAAATTTGCTGGCATGGATGAGAACGGCACAGGACATAAATAAATGGTACAGCTCTGGGAGGCCTTCGCCCTGCAGTCGGCTGACAATGGCTGAGATGATGATGATAATGATTTGCGGTTGATATATATATATAAATATATATATATATATATATATATATATATATAATATATATATATATATATATATATATATATATATATATATATATATATATGTACATATATGTACATAGAACAGTGCTAGCTTGAAGGAGATTTCAAACTTCTCCTTCTTAAGCAGATTTTCGTTACACCAAAATACCTTATTAGAGGCTACTGAGAAGAAATTATACAAAAGTATTTAGTTAATGGTATCTCTATCGAGTCACTGGCAAACGTAATCATTACTATTAGATAGTCGTTGTTTGTGTTTGATTCCACTAAAATTGGTAACATAAAAATCAGATTCTTGATATATACATATATATATATATATATATATATATATATATATATATATATATATATATATATATATATATATATATATATATATATATATATATATATATATATATATATATATATATATATATATATGTATATATATATATATATATATATATATATATATATATATATATATATATCTATCTATCTATATATATATGTATATATCAAGAATCTGATTTTTATGTTACCAATTTTAGTGGAATCAAACACAAACAACGACTATCTAATAGTAATGATTACGTTTGCCAGTGACTCGATAGAGATACCATTAACTAAATACTTTTGTATAATTTCTTCTCAGTAGCCTCTAATAAGATATCATAAAATATATATATATATATATATATATATATATATATATATATATATATATATATATATATATATATATATATATATATATATTATATATATATATATCTATCTATCTATATATATATGTATATATCAAGAATCTGATTTTTTATGTTACCAATTTTAGTGGAATCAAACACAAACAACGACTATCTAATAGTAATGATTACGTTTGCCAGTGACTCGATAGAGATACCATTAACTAAATACTTTTGTATAATTTCTTCTCAGTAGCCTCTAATAAGGTATTTTGGTGTAACGAAAATCTGCTTAAGAAGGAGAAGTTTGAAATCTCCTTCAAGCTAGCACTGTTCTATGTACATATATGTACATATATATATATATATATATATATATATATATATATATATATATATATATATAATATATATATATATATATATATATATATATATATATATATATATATATATATCAACCGCAAATCATTATCATCATCATCTCAGCCATTGTCAGCCGACTGCAGGGCGAAGGCCTCCCAGAGCTGTACCATTTATTTATGTCCTGTGCCGTTCTCATCCATGCCAGCAAATTTTACAATTTCATCTCTCCATCTAATGTTTTGTCGTCCCTAACTTGGAGAACCTGTCATTGGTCTCCATTCTCTTGTTATCTTTGTCCACCTGTTGTCCTTAGTTCTGGTGTCCCGGTCCATCTCCATTTCTTGATTTTAACTTGTTTTATGATATCCTGGATTTTAGTTTGCTCTCCGATCCATTTGCTAGTTTTTCTATCTCTATTGGTAATTCCTAGCGTACATCTTTCCATGCTTCTTTGTGTTGTTCTAATTTTTTGTTTAATTTTTCGTCATTGCCCAAGTCTCTGCGACATATGTCATATGTCATAGATGGTAATATACATTGGTCAAAGACTCTACCTTTCAGGCATATTGGCATGTTACTCTTCATAACAGTTTGGGTTCTCCTTTTAACTTCTTCTAAATTGCTGTAATCTATTATATATATATATATATATATATATATATATATATATATATATATATATATATATAAATATATATATATATATATATATATATATATATATATATATATATATATATAATATATATATATATATATATATATATATATATATATTATATATATATATATATATATATATATATATGTATATATATATGTATATATATATGTATATATATATATATATATATATATATATATATATATCTGACGGTTGTTTCTATAATATCATCGTTAACGTTTTGAGCTCATTTAACATATCCTCTAGTTCGTCTGCATTGTTTGTGAAAAGAATAATATAATCAGCTAAGCGCAGATGGTAAAGATAATCACCGTTTATGTTGATTCCCTTTCTAACAAAAGTCTAACCTCCTGAAAATTCCTTCTAGGGCAGCGTTAACAAATGTAGGTGAGACAGTGTCCCCCTCTGTTACCCCT
>OY759264.1:14070633-14118133 GCA_963662155.1 Lamellibrachia columna | reverse complement strand
GAGGTTCTTCAGTTCTGGGTCTAGCTAGCTAGCGTTGAATGTTCTCAATCATCTGTAGGTCTCTCTTGAGTGTTGGGGCCCAAGCTACATTGCCATATTCCAGAATAGGTATTACCAGGCTCGTGTATAGTTGGTCCATCCGGGTATGTAAATGATCTTCTTATAAGGGCTAGCATTTTGTTGGCTTTGTTTGCTACCATCTCCACTTGTTGATCAAACTTTAAATCACGGTCTATCGTAAATGAATTAAATATATAATTTTAGAAACCTACTTAAAAAGTTGTCGTCAATTAGAATAATGTGGAAAGTCATTTACAGTTTAAGAATGTTATTGTTTTTATAATAAAATTGGATTTTCTGATGCGAAGACATATGTCCTTTGCATTTTATTGACATTAAGACACACCCTTTTGACAATTTGGCTCAGTTCACATTAAAACAATGAATGCAATAATTTATATGATTTCACAGAGGATGGAAGTTGATGCACCTTACTTGAAATACAAAATACATGGAAAAACTACTAATGTATGTGTGTCTAAAATGCATTTTACTGCAGAAATATGAGAGCTGTGTATAATCTGTGTCACTATCGTCTGCACGCGTTTTGCATATTTTGAGCATGCACTAGTTGATACCACGTTATGTATTTATAGGTGCGAATCAAATCAAACAAAGTGCCACTGGTGCCCCGGTACCAATGCCGCCCCGGTGCCCACGATGCCCACTGTGCCCATGGCGCCCCGGTGCCCATGATGCCCATGGTTTACCAGTGCCCATAGTGCCCCGGTGTCCATGGTGCCCCATGGCCTATGGTGCCCCGGTACCCATGGTGCCCCATGGCCTATGGTGCCCCGGTACCCATTGTGCCCCATGGCCTATGGTGCCCCGGTACCCATGGTGCCCCATGGCCTATGGTGCCCCGGTACCCATGGTGCCCCATGGCCCATGTTGCCCCGGTACCCACGGTGTCCCGGTCACCTTACTAAAAACACGCGATACCTTACACATGTCAAAGCTGAAAGACAAAGCTGAAGTCCAATGCAATAACAATGATCTTTGAGCAAAAAATATACATTCGAAGAACGTATATTTTCAAGTTTGTTTTTACCCAAATGTGCTGGTTAGAGAATTTCAGGCCATATGTGAACAATAATATAGGTTTGATGGTACGCATTCTTGTCCCAAAATAAAATAGACTCTCATAATTCAGCAGGCAGGTGATAAAACACCACCCACATTGTAATATACCTGCAAACACGAACATGTACTCGACCATATCCTTACTTTCATTTCTAGTATTCTCCCGACATATTTTGATTTGAAATCCTTAGATACCGAGCCTATAGTGGAAGAGGTACAATTACATCTAGAACTGTCAACCGCGTGTCTATTTGGGACTGTCCCGTGTCCTTCTGACCTCATTCAGAGAACTATTAGTAATTGTAATATGCCATCTAACATTAACCTACATTCGCGTTGACATTCGGTGCCTTTAATGCATTGAAACGTGGCAGTTTCGATGATTCAGTTACCATGAAAGACAACGGCAGTGAAACGTTCGTGGTTCATTGAAAGTAGAAAATAAAGTCACAGGACAAAACTCATTGACAAGAGTCACAGGATAAAAATGATGGACAAAAGTCACAGGAAAAAGGTCACAACAAAGTAGATATAGTTATTTGTACATTTATGACATCAGCTGAAATTAAATGCTGAACAAACTATATTGACACATGATTACAGATCACAGAGACGTGTTCGGCCACCTTTCCTGTTTTGTTAGTGGCACTTGAAAAGCCACTTTCAAAGATGACTGGGTTGTTGGATGCTAAATTATCCTAAGCCATAGTGTATCCAACGCAATTATATACAAACAAATGCACAACATTAAGTTCCAGTAACATGAAAAAACAAGTAACTTTTTATTTAACGTGTCCACCAATATCCCCAAAATAATAAAACACAGTATCCTGCTTACAAATATAAAAACAAATATTGCCTTTTAACATTCATATCAAGATATATATATATATATATATATATATATATATATATATATATATATATATATATATATATATATATATATATATATATATATATATATATATATATATATATATATATATATATATATATATATATAATTTGACAGTCATCTGTTTCTGAATATCGACCTTTCCGTTCAACACACAATGTATATATATATATATATATATATATATATATATATACATACTACACTCATATATACATGTGTGTGTGTGTGTGTGTGTGTGTGTGTGTGCGTGTGCGTGTGCGTGTGCGTGTGCGTGTGCGTGTGCGTGTGCGTGTGCGTGTGCGTGTGCGTGTGCGTGTGCGTGTGCGTGTGCGTGTGCGTGTGCGTGTGCGTGTGCGTGTGCGTGTGCGTGTGCGTGTGCGTGTGCGTGTGCGTGTGCGTGTGCGTGTGCGTGTGCGTGTGCGTGTGCGTGTGCGTGTGCGTGTGCGTGTGCGTGTGCGTGTGCGTGTGCGTGTGCGTGTGCGTGTGCGTGTGCGTGTGCGTGTGCGTGTGCGTGTGCGTGTGCGTGTGCGTGTGCGTGTGCGTGTGCGTGTGCGTGTGCGTGTGCGTGTGTGTGTGTGAAAACTGGTAGCATGAAATGACAATACTACTAGTAACCAAAGCATAACTATCTAGTCACAAACGTATAATGTTCGATGAATGGAATTCTCGAAATCGTGTTAATAATGGCTATGCGTCGTCTGGTTCCTACTATCGTGGAGGGAAAACTCTTATTTGGTAGTCGGTCTATTCATGGGTATTGGTGTACGCTACGTAATCGTCAAAACCAGACTGGATATCTCGCCGGGGGGATTTATTTTCAGAGTTACCTTATCTAGAGTTACTGAGTTCACGACACGTTACACATGTGAGAATTGAGAAGTTCAGGTTACACACGCGAGAAGTCCCAGTTACACATGTGAGAATTGAGAAGTTCAGGTTACAACACGCGAGAAGTCCTGGGCTGAGGTTCAGGCGGATAGTTTTAATTTTTAGGGGATGTGCGAAGATGATTGGACTAGAGGTGGAAATGGAACGGCTGAAGTAGCTCGTTTTGGCATTGGTGGGAAGGGAAGAGGTGGGTTGTGCCAGCGGTTCCGGTGGGGGGAGGGGCAGTGGATGATAAAGTGGGGGGGAGGCGATGAGAGATGCTAAGTAGAGCTCACTTCAGTCTGGGAGGAGGCCTGGACCCAAAGCCCGGCCCGTGCAGGGCACTAATATATATATATATATATATATATATATATATATATATATATATATATATATATATATATATATATATATATATATATATATATATATATATATATATATATATATATATATATATATATATATATATATATATATATATATATATATATATATATATATATATATATATATATATATTGGGTCCAAGCAAGGCCCGCAGCCGCAGGCCTGTCTGGGCCGGACCTCTACAAAATGTTGCGGGCTGGGCCTGGGGCTGTGTACAATATATATATATATATATATATATATATATATATATATATATATATATATATATACATACATATATATATATGCCCTCCCCACTGGAACCATTGGCACAAAAAATTCATCAAATTCCACATGACAAGTGGACAAGGGCGCCATTCGCTTGTCGAATGTCCAACAAGTTCTTAAACATGTGCCGCCGACTTGGAGATCATTATAGGATCAATAAGACATTGCGATGATATCACAACAAGATCTACTATAGTTTTATATATTATAAATAGCTGTTGAACTACCATGTTCTGTTATGCCAGTGTAGCACAAAGGTATTTACTTCGTGTCTTCTTGCATCTTCAGAGCCAAGTGTATGTATTAATACAATCATTTTCGAGTGTCTTGACTACGCATCACTATTACAATTGATTATAATGTTGGAGAATGTAGAACACTCAAAACATTTGTAAAATTTAAACACATAATTGAGAATGATCAATAAAAAACCGCGATGACCTACGTGACATGCGCCACCGGCAGCCGTCGAAACATATCTAGCCCCGGCCAAGACTGTGTGAACACAGCACTAAGCACTACCTGGTAACGTTGGTAAAGTCGTTGACCAGAATTCCGCAATAAGAGAGTAGATTTTCAACCATAAATCCGATGTTATTGAACAGTTCTACTTTATTGAATGCAGCCGAATACTATTGTTATACTCATTGGTTAAAATTATCATTCAAAGAAAATGTATAGCATTATTTAGAGCTAAATATAGCTTGACACGAATGGCATCGCGCAGAGGCGCCATCATGCTGAAAACTTAAAGCTGGTTAGGGAGACTAGTGCCGTCCATGGTGCGAGCAACGGCACAGGATGAAATGTTCGACAGCCCAGCCAAAATGTCATGATAAGCCTTGGTACACTCCGGGTTGTCAGGGTGTAGCGTGATACGGGACATCCGTTGTTGATACAATGGGCTGAGGTTCGACACGTTGAACTGCCGTCTGCTGTCAATGGACAGGTGATCACTCAGATTATCCGCATGGCGAGCAGGATGTTGCAGCTGACTATGTTATAAGATGTGGCCATTAGTGCCCTGCGCGGGCCTAGAATTTGATCCCAAGCCCGGCCCGCAATTAGCAGTTAGAGTCCAGGCCCGGCCCAGGCCCGCAATAATTTTTCAAGCCCGGCCCGGCCCAGGCCCGCAAACTAGAATTTAGGCCCAGGCCCGGCCCAGGCCCAACCCAGACCGTGAATGTTTGGCCCAGGCCCGGCCCGGCCCGCAACTTTCTGGCCCAGGCCCGGCCCATACCCGCGGGCCAAAGATGGGTAAGCCCGCGGCCCGCAAGCCCGCGGCCCGCTAAGTTTAGAGAAGATAAACCTATAATCTTGTAACAAAGACGAAAAACAAATAAACTGTAAAACATACTTATTGTTTTATTAAATAAAAAAGGTCCATAGTGTGCTGGATGAGTTCTAAAAATTCAGCACCACCAACTTCTTCAAACTTACAAATATCCTGAAGAAAAATAAAGAAAAGCTTCTTAGTGTCATTACTATTAAATATGGTAACATTTGTTATATTTGGCTTTAATGTATTGGTTTATTGTTAGGGTAGGATATTTGTTTATCAAACCCTGACTTAACCCATATGCAAGCCATAATCCCAATGTATATTGTTAATTGAATTAGCTCAACTAAGTTAACATAATTTAATATGATATTTCAATTAAATGTCACCCACTGGCACTGACACCCAGTGGCATTTCCAGCAGGCCTGCAGTCACTAGCCTGAGACAGACATGTTCAGACATGTGTGAATTAGTACAAGTGTGAATGAATTAGGACTGGGGAGAAAATTAATACCAATTACCAACTGGGTTGGGTACTGGGTAGTGGGCTAGTGGCCAAGTGTGCACTTGGCAGTGGGCAGGTCTTTCAGGTGGGCAATGTTTGGAGGGAAGACCTAGACAATAGAATGTCCACTGGTATGGTCAAAGGGTGATAAGTTGATTGTTAATCATGGCTTGATTGCCTCTGCAAATATTTCTAAAGTAAACATTTGGGGCTGGCTACTTCCAGCCAAGTGAACTTATGGGGTCATTAGATTCCATGCAAGGTCTCAATTTGCAACTATATAATACTAAAGAAATAATTTTAAGCATTCATTAAACGGAATTACAATTTGTAATAAGTTTTTATTTAAAAAAATAAAGTAATAATTGTTGTTTTGTATGAATATTTTTATTATGTCCAGGCAGAGCCCAGGCCCGGCCCGGCCCGCTCACACTAGGCCCAGGCCCGGCCCAAGCCCGATGTGTTTAAATTGTTTTCAGCCCAGGCCCGGCCCGGGCCCGCAGTATGTAGGCCCAGGCCCGGCCCGGCCCGCGAGATTATGTAGAGGCCCGGCCCGGCCCGGCCCGCGGGCTGCGGGCCGGGCCGGGCTTGGACCAAAAGCCCGGCCCGCGCAGGGCACTAGTGGCCATGGAGTCATCTATCCACATGTAGACCTCGCATCACATACACATGTATATTGAACATATTGCTGAACATTTAAATCGACGACGTATAACTCATACGATATATTCGAATGTGCGTTGAAGCCAGGTAACTTGGATCAACAGTGCCATTCGAGGAGTTGAGCATTGGGGTCGACATCTTGATGTCTTCACCAAACTGTTGCCAGAGGTTTTGAAATCGTACAACAAACAGACACAAGGAGGTGACAGCCGGAACGTCGACCAGAAGAATGGCGAGGACGTCAGTATGGGAGGACATCACTAGAACGTTTCCGGAGGCAATCAGGGTGTGGGGTGAGGGTGTCGGTCTCCTCGAGTCGACCTTCAAGGTAATTCGGTACTTCTGTTTGCAGCAGTTCACCTTTGTTGGTCTTCGTCGCATTTACCACCATGTGATGTATATGCTGTCCTATGATTGGTCAGTACTGCGTCTAATTCCATTCCTCCACGAGGAAACGGGTAAACTCTTTCCCGAATGCACTGTTTTTAGCCTTGGCGTCATTCCATTAAATGAATGCCCTATTTGCTCACCCTTTGGGGTTGTTGGCAGGGGAAGGCCCCGCCTAAAATTGCTGGCATTGGCCATTCCATACTCAGGGAACACCGCAGGAACAGTTTACCCCTTTTTATCCTTCGCATCATTCCATTAAATAAGTTCCCATTTTCTCACCCTTAGGGGTTTGCTGGCAGGGGGAAGGCACCACCTAAAATTGCAAGGCATTTTATGGGATTTCGGCTGGGGGGGGTCCATTCAGTCAAACTCCAAGGAAATATTTGACGCAATTTTTTCTTTCGCGCCAGTCCATTAATTCGGCGTCATTCTATTAAATTAATAATTTTTTTCTCACCTTTTGGGGTTTGCTGGCAGGGGAATCCCCACACCAAGGGTACACTTGACATAGTTTTTAGCCTTGGCACCATTCCCATAAATGAATGTACTTTTTTTATCCCCTTTGACTGGTGGTCTCAGGGGCATCCCCCAGCCTAGACCCGGCAGCAACGCATTTTTGGGATGTCAGGGGGTGGTCCCTTTAGTCATGGGGTCAAACCTTTCGGCGTCGTTTACATAAATAAAAGCTCTGGGCTCCCAATCTATTATATCTGCTCTTCGAAACCTCGCATGATATTTCTAACAGCGAATCATGATCATTTCTGGATTACCGGGTAAGATACGGGGAATATATCCTGCAAATAACATATTATCGAATCAATATTTTTCAAGTGTATTCCCCATCGAATCCTTGAACAACATATCGGTTTTATTTCGGAAAAAAGGCAGACACTAATTTACTGACCCCCGTCCCATGGTATACTGTCGAAAAACAAACGCCCCTTTCGATCATACAAGTTGCCACAACAACCATGTCGGCTTACGAAAAACACTCGGCTATTTTAGTTATCAAGGGATCTCCAAATAAGTTTCGTATGTTTGTCCACAATTACATATTTTAGGACGTTTAAAAAAAACTTGGATAATCAAACTCAAACCACGATGCGGATTTTCATGTTATAATGTAGGATTACCGCGCGCAATGCGGGAGGTTTACAATGTGTGGCTTTATGTTCTTACCGAAGTTTTTGTTTGTTTGCGTTGCCCGAGTCACACTATCCAACTTAAGTTACTAAATGTTGTTTTATTACATTACACGGCGCTGTCATGTACTCAACGGTCGCTCTAAGACAGGTGTCATGCCGTCTGCGGCGGACTTGAGACGGCATCTCAGCTGGAGCTCAGTCAGACTGAAAGTAAAGGTGTGACTTTGTGTCATAACCATTGTCGTGTCAAGAGAGTGAACAGGATCGTCTGGGAAATAGTATTTGACAAAGTAAGTATCGGTCTTTTTTACCAAGAAACGTTAACTGTGAATGAACAAGACCTTGGAAGGAGAAACGGACGGAGGGTTGGTAGAGAGAGGGAGGGAGGGAGGGAGGGAGGGAGGGAGGGAGGGAGGGAGGGAGGGAGGGAGGGCGGAGGGAGGGAGATGGCATGGAGACAGGTGGTGAGAAAGAGTGAACGTGAAAACTGAATAATCTTACTAAACTGGATAAATAAGAGATCGCAAACATAGCAATGGTTTCATTCACAGACAGAGGCGAACAATGGCGCCACCTAGCAACCTACTATCTATTGGCGTTTCAATCAGCCGAAATGTCTCATTTTCCAAAGACGCTTTGAAAGAAAAAGTAACTGAGTAAGTGCGAATGCGGTACTAACTTTGTAGCGTTAACCACAACCGCAAGTGGAGTAATTGCATCTTTCCCAGTTTCTACATATGTAATATCCGCATCCGGATGAATGACACCTGAAGGAACACATGCGACATAAACGTTTGATGACATCCGGATGACAGACATCTGAAAGAACACATGCGACATAAACGTTTGATGACATCCGGATGAATGACACCTGAAAGAACACATGCGACATAAACGTTTGATGACATCCGGATGACAGACATCTGAAAGAACACATGCGACATAAACGTTTGCAAATTCGCTGTTTTAAATAAACATATCATTAATCAAGAAGAATAAATAACAGCGAAATATAAAAAAGTATCTATAAATAGCACTGCCATGGTACGCTGCGTTCAACTCGTAGCATCTCCCATTAGTTATGATAAATGAAGGTATCTGTTTTTGACGTTTTTCATAATAGTCTTACTAAGACAAAGTGTCAAACGAGTAGTTTATCTACATACTACCTTCATAGTAATTGTAAGCAGATTATTCTCTCTACATATAACATACTATTAAGAAAACTGTTCAGACCACAATTAAATTACTTGGACAAAACGAAGAGAAAGTATTTGAGGGATAGAAATGTGTGGATGCCACTGGTGCCCCGGTAAAAAATGCCGCCCCGGTGCCCACGATGCCCACTGTACCCATGGCGCCCCGGTGCCCATGATGCCCATGGTTTACCAGTGCCCATAGTGCCCTGGTGTCCATGGTGCCCCATGGCCTATGGTGCCCCGGTACCCATGGTGCCCCATGGCCTATGGTGCCCCGGTACCCATTGTGCCCCTTGGCCTATGGTGCCCCGGTACCCATGGTGCCCCATGGCCTATGGTGCCCCGGTACCCATGGTGCCCCATGGCCCATGTTGCCCCGGTACCCACGGTGTCCCGGTCACCTTACTAAAAACACGCGATACCTTACACATGTCAAAGCTGAAAGACAAAGCTGAAGTCCAATGCAATAACAATGATCTTTGAGCAAAAAATATACATTCGAAGAACGTATATTTTCTAGTTTGTTTTTATCCAAATGTGCTGGTTAGAGAATTTCAGGCCATATGTGAACAATAATATAGGTTTGATAGTACGCATTCTTGTCCCAAAATAAAATAGACTCTCATAATTCAGCAGGCAGGTGATAAAACACCACCCACATTGTAATATACCTGCAAACACGAACATGTACTCGACCATATCCTTACTTTCATTTCTAGTATTCTCCCGACATATTTTGATTTGAAATCCTTAGATACCGAGCCTACAGTGGAAGAGGTACAATTACATCTAGAACTGTCAACCGCGTGTCTATTTGGGACTGTCCCGTGTCCTTCTGACCTCATTCAGAGAACTATTAGTAATTGTAATATCCCGTCTAACGACAACCTACATTCGCGTTGACATTCGGTGCCATTAATGCACTGAACCGTGGCGGTTTCGATGCTTCAGATACCATGAAAGACAACGGCCGTGATACAGTCGTGGTTCATTGAAAGTAGAAAATAAAGTCACAGGACAAAAATCATGGACAAGAGTCACAGGATAAAAATCATGGAAAAAATCACAGGAAAAAGGTCACAACAAGCAAGATATAGTTATTTGTACATTTATGACATCATCAGAAATTAAATACAGAACAAACTATACATTGACACATGATTATAGATCACAGAGAAGTGTTTTGCAACCTTTACTGTTTAGCTAGTTTCACTTGGAAAGCCACTTTCAAAGTTAACTGGGTTTTTGGATGCTAAATTATCGTAAGCCATAGTGTATCCAATGCAATTATTTACAAACAAATGCACAACATTAAGCACCAGTAACCTGAAAAACAAGCAACTGTTTATTTGACCACAAACTAAACCAAAAAATATCCTGTTACAGATATAAACACAACAAATATTGTCTGTTTTAACATTCGTATCCAGATATATATAATTTGACATTCATCTGTTTATGAATATCGACCTTTCCGTTCTGCTCGCAATGTACACGTGACATACCACTCGAAACATTCAAGACGGTCAAGATGTTGGACGGTCAAGATGTTATATATATAGATAATATAATATAATATAATATAATATAATATAATATAATATAATATAATATAATATAATATAATATAATATAATATAATATAATATAATATAATATAATATAATATAATATAATATAATATAATATAATATATAAACACAACATAACACAACATAATATATGTTTTTTTTTAATATTGGATTATAAGCATAATTATGTGTATTTCTATTGATGTATTATTTTTATTGTGACGAACTTTGATCTGTATATATATATATATATATATATATATATATATATATATATCTATATATATATATATATATATATATATATATATATATATATATATATATATATATATATATATACAGATCAAAGTTATATATATGAAAGAACCGTGTATTATTACTTATTATTAACACAAGTTATAGCGCTTCATATAGATTGTCAACACAGATTTTTATTATCGTAAAACAAGATATTCACATCTCATACAGACCGCGTGTTGGGTTAGTTCCAATAAGTTAAATAGTTAGGATTATAGAGATTCTCCTGCTAGAAATACGGATCTAAGGACAACATTAAAATTTCAAGGGTAATAATATGCGTTGAGTAACCACCTTTATATACAATGTAAACATGTACAATGCATATGTTACAACATAAATATAATTATTTTATTATGTACACTGTATACAGCTGTGGTAGTCTGCACACTTATAGTACATAGAACACAGGAGTTATTTTTGTGGTGTGCCTTAATACTCAAAGGGTGAGGACCTGTGGGATATCTAGTATCTCACAAAGGGGGCGACCGGGGCATTATTCCCTTTTAAATATTCTCCCGACATACACGAATATGGAATCCAAGTGCAAGTACAAACTCAAATTAGAGCAGTCAGCAGGATGTCTATTTGGGATTGTCTCATGCCCTTCTGACCTCATTCAGAGAACTATTAGTAATTGTACCGTCCCGGCTTACAATCATCTACATTCACGTTGACTTCGAGTGGCCTTTCATGCACTGAACCGTGGCGGTTTCGAGACTTTCACTCTACGTTTCTACAGTTCACTCAGCCGTTTAAATGAGTACCTGACTATAAACAGTGGTGGATATGTGAACGAACAATCTTCAATTGCAGCGTGGCTGAATGCTTCCCATATACGTCGAGTTGGTTGGAATGAACAGATCTGCCTGGGCTGAAGTGTGAAGTTCTTTGCTATGTAATAACGTACGCTTTCCTTTGTAGCGCCTTTGACGTGGGCGAGCACTGTATCAAAGGCACAATTTGCCTTCCGGAATTCTCCCGCGCACGAATACTGTGCGCTTCGCCTTGCACGCAAGAATTGTGTCACAAACGACAAGGAACTAGATTGCGGTTACACTGTGGGGGAAGTGTCAGCAAAAAGAGGAACCGATTAGAGGGGAAATTGATTGTGGGGAAGCGCCCGTAAACCTTTGCTCATTTAGGTGGGCGCGGTGGGATATTTCTGTAGTTCGCAAGCATTCGATAGTCAGGGAACGTTTCGACCTTTGAAAAAAACGGCTTGGTTTCCGAGTGAAAGAGAATGAATCTGGAATCAGGGCGAGCCTTTGCGAACACAACAAAGAAACGGGTAGCAAAAACCACATTTTATGAAACTTATGTAAAAACGAGACTGAATATGACGACCAGCAAGACATGGCGTCCACCTTCGATGTGCGGTTGTAGAAAACTGGACGGAAAATAAATCACTGCGGTAATGAGCCTAAGGCGCGCCCGGCCAAACGACGACAGTAAAGGAAAATAATCAGGCAGATTTTGGCACATGCAGAACAATGAAGGACAGACAAAATTGAATTTCATCGCAATAATATTGTTCCGTGAGCATATACATACATACCAAGAAGGTATATTTTCAAATGTTTTCAACCCAAATTAAAGAAATTCGGGCTATGTATGAACAATAAAATGAGTTAGATAGTACACATTCTTGTCCCATATTAAAATAGACTAACATAATTCAGCAGGTGAAAAAGACCACCCATGTTGTAACATACCTGCAAACACGAACATGTATCAGACTATATCCCCGTTTTCTTATTTCTAGTATTCTCCCGACGTACAGGAATTTGATATCCCTAGATATCGAGCCTACAGTGGTACAGGTAAAACCCAATCTAGAACAGTCAGCCACGCGTCTATTTGGGAGTGCCCTTCACCCTTCTGACCTCATTCAGAGAACTATTAGTAACTGTAATATCCCAACAAACAGCAACCTACATTAGCGGTGACATTCAGTGCTTATCGTTCACTGAACTTTATAGTGCAACAGTTGCCAACTATATTTAAAGTGAAAATGTGCAAAACTGTGGCACAGAGTTTCTTCGAATATTCGTCTTAATCATCAAACTTCATTATGTTCAATTAACAATGATTATCTTTAGTGAACATCCTTCGAATAAAAAATTACGACTTCATTTCCTGTGATTGCTTTCCTAGCCAAAGCTGTGTAGTTTTGCCCTGATTATTTCGCTGTGAGTTTTTTTTCTGCGCATCGGTTGTGATGTGTCCTGGCATATCGCCGTTGAACGTGGATATGAATTATGTTTCAATGACAGCGCCTTTGGCGTGGGCACTTAATTATTTCACTATTGATAAAAAGTGCGCTTCCGGATTTGTTGCGCGCACGGTTACTGGGGTTTCACTTGAATTAGAGTTTAAGTCTAATGCATCAAATAATATATAAATTGACATTTTAGTTGCTAATATCATGATACTGTAGTAACGTATCGTTTTAGCGGTACAGAGCTGGACGTTTTTATTTTTCTCTTAACATAATTTTACATGTTTAGTATAAACTACACACAAAAGTTGCACAAACGAGCTAGTATGTTGCAGTGGACACTAGGTAGGCTTGGTTTTTCGCAAACTTAATTTGAAATGGGCCTAGCAAGAAATCGAATTGATTAAGAACTTTTAATAATAGCCTTCGTTCTAGTCACAGACACGAGAATTACACACAGACACGTGGACTTGCAGTGCAAAAGGGAGTTCAACAGTACTGGTTTATGGACGGTACGAAAACACGTGACAGGGCTATACAAAGAACACTGGGGCCAGTCCTGAATTTTGGGAAAATCCTAAACACGTATGCGGTGATCACAATTCGCCCGGCCGAGATTTTCCGACATCAGTCTTTTATGATAGTTACGCAATGCTATAGGCATATATGACTAAACACGGCCGAATTACCAATGCGTCGCCTGACCAGTTAAGGGGAAGGTACAACTATTTTCATTGGTTAATTACTACGAAACCAACATATTGTTAAAAACACAAATTCTCAGAACTTTTCTTCGTGTCTTAATCTTTATTACTGTAATATATTTGGGGGAAAGAAAATTGTACAGACCATACGTCATATTTTGCTTTCAAAGCTGAATATTTATTGGCATGTACTTTATTACAGTAAATCGGTATCTAAATATGTAGTAAAACTAGCATCTTTTAATTCATCGTCTATTCGTGTATTTTTAATAGTAAAAGGTGTAAAATTTCGATAAGAATTTGCATGGATATTAGGATTAACCAGCCAATATGGCATAAATACTAATACATTCAGTGTTGCCGTGTCCCATAAACAGACCAATGGAAATCGCTTTACATGGGGGCAAGTTTAATCACACATTAGTTTACAATGCTGGCGCAACAGATTACATACGAAAACAATTAAAACGTTAAGCCGGGGGGGGGGGGGGCTAAATACGCCACTGATAATGTAAAAAATTCTGGAGCAGATCGGTGCTAACCATCACACCTTTCCCTTACAAATTATGCAGCTTTGAAACAAATGGTGTTATGCGAATTATCAGTTCACGCGAAAGCGCAGATTTCACTGCGCACTGTTGCACCGGAAGGAAAGTGCCTTCATTTAAAATTGTTTTGAACGGAAGCGTTAACTTTGTTAACAAACCAAATTTCACGAACGAGCGCCCAGACTGGCAATCGTAAAGGTACATATGGCCGGCGCAACACACTCCATAGAAACCACACAGAACACAGCGTCTTATTCATCAATAAAGCTAAATAAGAAAAAAGAAGAAACCCGTTAAACGAGGCAATAAGGATTCGAATCAAGAAAGAAATCGGTGCTATAGGCTCCCTTATCAGAAATCTTCAGTATTTTTTAAAGAATATTCTACATGATTAACCTACATTCGCGTTGACATTCGGTGCCTTTAATGCACTGAAACGTGGCAGTTTCGATGTTTCAGTTACCATGAAAGACAACGGCAGTGAAACGGTTCATTGAAAGTAGAAAATAAAGTCACAGGACAAAACTCATGGACAAGAGTCACAGGATAAAAATGATGGACAAAAGTCACAGGAAAAAGGTCACAACAAAGTAGATATAGTTATTTGTACATTTATGACATCAGCTGAAATTAAATGCTGAACAAACTATACATTGACACATGATTACAGATCACAGAGACGTGTTCGGCCACCTTTCCTGCCATAGTGTATCCAACGCAATTATATACAAACAAATGCACAACATTAAGTTCCAGTAACCAGTAACCTGTCCACCAATATCCCCAAAATAATAAAACACAGTATCCTGCTTACAAATATAAAAAACAAATATTGCCTGTTAACATTCATATCAAGATATATATATATATATATATATATATATATATATATAATTTGACAGTCATCTGTTTCTGAATATCGACCTTTCCGTTCAACACACAATGTATATATATATATATATATATACATACTACACTCATATATACATGTGTGTGTGTGTGTGTGTGTGTGTGTGTGTGTGTGTGTGTGTGTGTGTGTGTGTGTGTGCGCGCGTGTGTGTGTGTGTGCGTGTGTGTGTGTGTGTGTGTGTGTGTGTGCGTGCGTGCGTGCGTGCGTGCTTGCGTGCGTGCGTGCGTGCGTGCGTGCGTGCGTGCGTGCGTGCGTGCGTGTGTGTGTGTGTGTGTGTGTGTGTGTGTGTGTGTGTGTGTGTGTGTGTGTGTGTGTGTGTGTGTGTGTGTGTGTGTGTGTGTGTGTGTGTGTGTGTGTGTGTGTGTGTGTGTGTGTGTGTGTGTGTGTGTGTGTGAAAACTGGTAGCATGAAATGACAATACTACTAGTAACCAAAGCATAACTATCTAGTCGCAAACGTATAATTTTCGATGAATGGAATTCTCGAAATCGTGTTAATAATGGCTATGCGTCGTCTGGTTCCTACTATCGTGGAGGGAAAACTCTTATTTGGTAGTCGGTCTATTCATGGGTATTGGTGTACGCTACGTAATCGTCAAAACCAGACTGGATATCTCGCCGGGGGGATTTATTTTCAGAGTTACCTTATCTAGAGTTACTGAGTTCACGACACGTTACACATGTGAGAATTGAGAAGTTCAGGTTACACACGCGAGAAGTCCCAGTTACACATGTGAGAATTGAGAAGTTCAGGTTACAACACGCGAGAAGTCCTGGGCTGAGGTTCAGGCGGATAGTTTTAATTTTTAGGGGATGTGCGAAGATGATGGGACTAGAGGTGGAAATGGAACGGCTGAAGTAGCTCGTTTTGGCATTGGTGGGAAGGGAAGAGGTGGGTTGTGCCAGCGGTTCCGGTGGGGGAGGGGCAGTGGATGATAAAGTGGGGGGGGAGGCGATGAGAGATGCTAAGTAGATCTCACTTCAGTCTGGGAGGAGGCCTGGACCCAAAAGCCCGGCCCGTGCCGGGCACTAATATATATATATATATATATATATATATATATATATATATATATATATATATTGGGTCCAAGCAAGGCCCGCAGCCGCAGGCCTGTCTGGGCCGGACCTCTACAAAATGTTGCGGGCTGGGCCTGGGACTGTGTACAATATATATATATATATATATATATATATATATATATATATATATATATATATATATATATATATATATATATATATATATATATATATATATATATATTTATATATATATATATATATATATATATATATATATACACACATATATATATATATGCCCCCCCACTGGAACCATTGGCACAAAAAAATTCATCAAATTTTACATGACAAGTGGACAAGGGCGCCATTCGCTTGTCGAATGTCCAACAAGTTCTTAAACATGTGCCGCCGACTTGGAGATCATTATAGGATCAATAAGACATTGCGATGATATCACAACAAGATCTACTATAGTTTTATATATTATAAATAGCTGTTGAACTACCATGTTCTGTTATGCCAGTGTAGCACAAAGGTATTTACTTCGTGTCTTCTTGCATCTTCAGAGCCAAGTGTATGTATTGATACAATCATTTTCGAGTGTCTTGACTACGCATCACTATTACAATTGATTATAATGTTGGAGAATGTAGAACACTCAAAACATTTGTAAAATTTAAACACATAATTGGGAATGATCAATAAAAAACCGCGATGACCTACGTGACATGCGCCACCGGCAGCCGTCGAAACATATCTAGCCCGGCCAAGACTATGTGAACACAGCACTAAGCACTACCTGGTAACGTTGGTAAAGTCGTTGACCAGAATTCCGCAATAAGAGAGTAGATTTTCTACCATAAATCCAATGTTATTGAACAGTTCTACTTTATTGAATGCAGCCCAATATTATTATTATACTCATTGGCTAAAATGGTCATTCAAAGCAAATGCATAGCATTATTTAGAGCTAAATAAAGCTTGACACGAATGACATCGCGCAGAGGCGCCATGATGCGGAAAACTTAAAGCTGGTTAGGGAGACTAGTGCCGTCCATGGTGCGAGCAACGGCACGGGATGAAATGTTCGACAGCCCAGCCAAAATGTCATGAATGCCTTGGTACACTTCGGGTTGTCAGGGTGTAGCGTGATACGGGACACCAGTTGTTGATACAACGGGTTGAGGTTCGTCACGTAGAACTTCCGTCTGCCGTGCAGACGGGAGTGCCATTCGAGGTGACAGTTGGAACGTCGATCAGAAGAATTGCGAGGACGTCAGTGGACACCACAAGAACATTTCCGGATTAAACGCTATTTGCATAGAAGGCAATCAGGGTGTCGGGTGAGGGTGACGGGTGAGGGTGTCGGCCTCATCGAGTCGACCTTCAAGGTAATTGGGTACTTCTGTTTGCAGCAGTTCACCTTTGTTGGTCTTCATCGCATTTACCACCATGTGATGTATATGCTGTCCTATGATTGGTCAGTACTGCGTCCTATTCCATTCCTCCACGAGGAAACGGGTAGATTCTTTCCCGAATGCTCTATGTTTTAGGAGTTGCGTCCCACTCCACCGCTGGGCCTGGTCAAGTCCAGTGATGATAAATGTGTGATGATACCCTGATCGACGCAGCTTTCGCTCCGATTCTGATCAATGGTGAAAGGAATTTATCGAGTACCAAGGGGATTTGTTCACCACGACTGGGACACATCTTCACCAAACGATCCCCGGCCATGACTGCACGTGTTGACTTACTATTGACTTGCAGCACGTGTTCATGTACGAGGAAGCCGCCGTCAATCATTGTTTTTAACCATCGCATCATTCCATTAAATGAATGTCCCTTTCTGACCTTTTGGGCAGGGGAAGCCCCCACCTAAAATTGCTGGCACTGGTCATTCCGTACGCAGGGTACCCCAAGGAAAGATGTGACGCTGTTTTTAGCCTTGGCAATTCCCATAAATAAATGTGTTTTTTCTCACCCTTCGGGGGTTGCTGGCAGGGGGAACCCCTCACTTAAAATTGCTGGCATTAGTCATTCCATAGCCAGGGTACCGCATGTGAACACATAGTTTTTTTGCCTTGGCGCCATTCCCATAAATGAATGTACTTTTTTGTCCCTTTTGACGGGTGGTTTCAGGGGCAACCCCCAGCCTAGACCCGGCAGCAACGCATTTTTGGGATGTCGAGGGTGGTCCCTTTAGTCCATGGAGTCAAACCTTTTGGCGTCGTTTACATAAATAAAAGCTCTAGGCTCCCAATCCATTATATATGCTCTTCGAAAACTCGAATCACGAATATTTCTGGATTACTGGATACGATACGGGGAATACATCCATATATCCCGCAAATAGCATGTTATTGATTCAATAGTCTTCCTGTGCGTTCTCCAACGTAGCCTTGAACAACATATCAGTTTTATTTCGGAAAGACACTAATTTACTGACCCCAGTCCCATGTTATTCTATCGACATACAAACGCCCCTTTTGATCATACAAATTGCCACAGCAACCATATCGACTTACGAAAAACACTGGGCTATTTTAGTTACCAAGGGATTTCCAACTAAGTTTCTTACGTTTGTCCACAATTACATATGTTAGGACGTTTAAAAAAATTGGATAGTCAAACTCAATCCAGGATGCGGAATTTCATGTTATAATGTAGGATTACCGCGCGCTATGCGGGAGGTTTACAATGTGTGGCTTTATGTTCTTACGTCAGTTTTTCTTTGTTTGCGTTGCCCGAGTTACACTATCCAACTTAAGTTACTAAATATTGTTTTATTACAAGTACTATAATGGATCTAAATTAATAACGTATCTTGGTCAGTTGGTCTTTTGTAAATTATGCAGTATATTGTCTGTGAGTGACCAAAGCCCTTGGTTTGTATTCTGCATACTACGTGCTGCATCAAGTACAAAGCCCTTGCTTTGTATTCTCCATACTACGTGCTGCATCAAGTACAAAGGTGAATGACTCGGAAGAAACACGAACTATAGTTAGTAAGCAAAAACTTTAATACGACGTAACACAAATGTTGACCACATAGACATTAATAATTTCGAAATATCACTGGAACTGTTTTCGCTGAGTAATAATATTGGTTAGAATGCACAAGTTAGTAGCGGTATTTTATAATCAGCTGCATGATATTAGTAGAAGTTGTACGTTGTTTGGTCGTGAAGTACACGGCGCTGTCATGTACTCCACTGTCGCTCTAAGACAGGTGTCACGCCGTATGCGGCGGACTTGAGATGGCATCTCAGCTGGAGCTCAGTCAGACTGAAAGTATATGTGTGACATTGTATTACAACCATTGTCGTGTCAAGAGAGTGAACATGGTCGTTTGAGAAATAGTATTTGACAAAGTAAATATCGGTCTTTTTTAACAAGAAAAGTTTACTGTAAATCAACGAGACCTAGGAAGGAGACACGGAGGAAGGAGGTGGTAGAGGGAGGGAGCGAGGGAGGGTGATGGCAGTGAAGGACAGGGAGACAGGCGGTGAGAAACAGGGAACATGAATACTTAATAAATAAGAGATCGCAGACATAAAAAAATTTTCTTTCACAGAAACAGGCGACCGATGGCACCACCTAACAACCTACTAAATATGGGCGTTTCAATCAACCGAAAGGACGTTTTGAAAGTCAATGTAACTAAGGGAGGGAGGGAGAGAGAGATAGAGAGGGAGGGCGGGAGGGAGGGAGGAAGGGAGGAGAGAAAGATGGGGGAGAGAGAGAGAGAGGAGGGAGTGAGGGAGGGAGGTAGGGAGGGAGGGAGGGAGGGGGGGAGGTGATGAGAAAGAGTTAACGTAAATACTGAATAATCTTACTAAACTTAATAAATAAGAGACAGCAAACAGAATAATGTTTTCATTCACAGACAGAGGCGAACGATGGTGCTACCTATATTGACCAGCTAGTGAAACTAATAGCTGTCTTTGTAAAAGTTAATTGCACAAATTGAACCAAGTAATATTTAATTAGGGTGTACCCGTAAAGTACGCCACGTCCACAATGCGGTGGTGTGTTGGTGATCGTTACGTAACGCTTACAAATTATACGTTTTGGTTCGTCTAGCCGTCGATGTCAGACTGACTGCGTTAATTCTTATGCCAGTTTTGGGGGATATTTCAACTCAATTTCAACGACTTCACTGCAAACATGATTACACCTGCCATACGTACATAAAGATGGAATCTTGATGATGTCTTATCTTTAGCTATACTCTACCGATGCACTACGAAACACTGCATACATGCAGTGAATATAAACATGCATAACAGGCAGGGGACTTTCTGTGTACATTCCAGCGTTACGAAGCGTCACAATGGGAGGGAAGGTCTCAAAAACATCACAACGAGCCTGACGTACTTCACGGATAGTCTCTTTTCCACATAATTAATTTTTCTACTGAATTTAACTTTCACTTTGTATGCCATGCCGGATCTTATTAGGCAGCCACATAAAACATCTGATGACAGATGACAGAGCAGTAGGGTTAAATGTATCCTATATACAGGACCCACTCATGCGTGACGACTCGGCCGACGCTCCGTGTTTAACGTTAGAGTAGGCGTGTCTATTCTTGTCAAATGACTGCAAATGTGGTGACTGTGACAAATCTGTGACAGGTGTGTGCGATTTAGGCCCAATGAAGGGTTGGTCTACGCGGACGCGAGTTGTTTCGGGCGACCCTTCACATTTACATCGAAAACTCTTCAAGCGTTTTATTTAGTAGATTCGTGATTTATTTCTGTACAAACACTTCACTCGTGAAGTTGATTAAATAGCAACAGTCGTTTTAACATGAAGACACGATTACGCCCGGTGATCATTTGCAATTCACCTCGATGATAACATCGATGATGGTGATGGTGATGATATTGACGATGGTGACGATGACAATGATGAGGATAACTGTAATGATGATAATGATGATGATGATCATAATGATGATGATGATTATGCCTATGAATATAACTATGATGATGATGATAACGACGACGGCGGCAACTGTGAGTGTGACGTAACTGTGACAGTGACGGTGACGTTGACGGTGATTGTGATTGTGATTGTGATTTTGACAGTAACTGTGAAGGTGACAATGACGGTGACAGTGACGGTGACAGTGACGGTGACGGTGATGGAGACAGTGACGGTGAATGTGGCGGTAACGGTGACGGAGACAGTGACGGTGACTGTGGCGCTGATAATGGCAACATGAATACAGAAGGATTCCTTTTCGTTTCCATCTCCGGTGTCTCTTCTGTGTATCGGAACGAAATGTCTGATTTGTAAGAAAGAAATAGTTTGGTTGCAACAGGCCAAATACTGGTACTGCCTTCAGTCGCAACGAGAAAAACCTGTCCTCTATTTCTATGGTCAAATAGTTATTCATATCTCATACATTGTCGTTGTCTGTGCAGTACCAGTGCACTCAGTGCTGGAGTAGGGCTTGTCGTGAACTTGGTAAACAATATTTGTCGTGCTATCAAACCGGGACAGGAAAAGAATCCAGATAGAATAAAAACTTACCATATAGGAATTGTTTAAATCCCAATTTTCTTTTGTTTGCCTAGATATGTATGACCAAGGCATAACTTTTATTTGTCTAGACATTGTAAATTTTAACTGGCCTAGATACTGGTCTAAATGTCTTATAGCTACTGTAACACGTTTAGTTAACAAATAGGAAACAGCGTGTTGAAACGACCCGTAATTCCACACAAGTATTTCTCAGTTATAGCACATCGCAGTCGGCATTCGTTCGTTGTAAATAAAGTATTTATTATGTAAGACAAAAATTCCAGGTGACAACATACAAAGGTTATGTAAATAATATTACACAATAATACAAAATATTCAATTTCACAATCGGTAACATGTCACATGCGTAGTAAATCAACCTGTAAATAAATTAGTATGTAGGAATATCACCAATAAATCTTGATTAAAGCCAACAATGATAGTAAATAAAACACACAACATGTATGATACAAAAATCTGGTAAATAAAATAATCTGTCAATTAATGCGTACTAAATAAACATGTAAATAAATTAATATATATTAATATCACAAGTAAATCTTGCTTAATGGATTTTGTAATATATGTTTTGATATAGTACATATGTATAATACAGATGTTAAAAAGTAACACTGATAAATATCTTACTATACAACCATTCTATAGTGACAACATCGGTAAATGTTACAAAAGAGTAAAGGTTTCTGAACTGCCACATTGCTGCAAACGGTCAACGCTCTATAGAATCAGTTATGCATACATTATGTCACGTATAAAATAAGTTTCAAAGTTAGAATAATAAACCGTGTAAAAACACGTTTCACAGCAGCTCAATACAGTGCACAAAAATTATAAAGTCATCTAATCGTAGGCGTACATTACTAAACTTTTGTTGCGGGTCGCGCGTTTGTGCGATTGTGTCAGCGCACATTGCCCTTTTTTTTTGCGATTCAGTGTTCGAATCGTTCAACAGCCGTTGCGCCGGCCAAATCAACGCGAGTTTTGTTGAGTTGCGGATTAGCGCACATTGCACGACTGATCAGTTTTAAGTAAAATAAACACTAAATTGGCAACACAAGTTAAGCAATGTACGCCTTGCATAAGCCGAGGCAGCATAATGACATAAAGTAAATAATGACTACAACATAGTTAACTAACAACCTAATCAATAAGTTGTACAAGATGTACAAAGTATATTTTTGGTAAATTAATTAAATTCTTGAATTTCCGGGGCCAGCCCAGATCACTCCGTGAAAGTAAACAATACCTTCAAGAAAAACGAACTATGCAATTAAATGCCGAAACTAATTTCTCTATATTGATTGACGACAAGGAATTCCCTCCAGCGCCATTTTTGGTAAAACCTTCTCTGATGTTGCGTCGCTTTACGGCATATTTCTCTATATTTATCCTTTGATCCTTTCTTTGGACACGACTCACTTAGTGTTTTAAGTTCTGGCCAGCGGTCAGACGGTCAACGACTTGACTAAAGTGTCTGGTCAAGTCATACAGGACGGACACGGTGTCGAAACGCAGGAACGGCAAAGTCGGTGTGACGTCAGAAGGTGGGACCGCATTGGCGCGATGGTTGTCGGGTACTGCGGTTCCTGATGACGTCACCTGAAACCAGAGCATACACATGATGAATCATAATAAATAATTGTCGACATAACAATACGATTTAACAAGATTGCCACGGAAATCAACAACGGCTAGTGGACATATATCAGCCATTTTTGTGTTTAACATAAACACTGTTTATACAAAAAGAACATAATTTCTCCCATTCATTTACTGTCGCGTGTGAGAATGGATACTTTCTTATGACAAATCTACGCTGTTATTTTACTAATCCTAATTCGTGCCCTCTAGAGCAGGCCATACTCAGAGAATGAGTGAGGAGAGGTTGACAAAGAGAGCGTGGAAAACAGAAGTGGATGGCAGAAGGAGAAGAGGAAGACCAACATTAAGAAGGAGGGACAGAGTTAGGAGAGATGTCGAAAGGGTAGAGGTGAGCAGCCGAGAGTGGGAGAGAATGGAAGAAGATCGCGACGACTCGTGGATAGCGCGAAATCGATTAAGTGACCCCACCCTGCAAGGTACCTCGGGGAAAAAAGAAGGGTAGAAATAACCTACCGTGAATTTTAGCAGCTTCGTGAAATGTCGCAGTGCCGTTTCCGTGTATCTCAGGTACGCCATCAGATGGCAGTACCTGTCTTCTTCAGGCTGCCTGTAGGACGAATGCCCACACGTGATTGTTTCATTGCAGGGCATGCCCAGTTGTCTGGTCAGACGGCACACATAGGCAGTCTCCGTGATTTTAATGTTTGTAACCAGATGGCTGTAGTGGTTCGACTCCGTCAGCAGCTTCCGCAGGCCCTGAAATCACAATTGAATGTGACACAACTCGTACGTTTTACCAGTTGTGAGTTACTAGTCTAACATTTAAAGTAAGGAAACATGTTTTGCAATTCTATATAGATCCCATATTATTAAAAGAGTGTGAAAAAACAATTACGGCAGAATATAGAGTATCGTCGATAGAGTCAGAAAAGAAAGGTAATGAAGACATTCTAAGAAGAGCTAACGATAAATGGAAGATCATGTTCGGAATCAGGAAAAGAAAAGCTGAATTTCTACGTCACGTGATGAGAAAGAAAAACTAGAACATCCAGTGACGACGGGAAAGATTTAGGGAACAAGAAGCAGACGGCGGCTAAGAATTAAAATCCCTGATGGTCTATCGGCCTGGCTAAGAAAGAGCACAACGGAACTGTTAAAAGACACACGTGATCGTGGGAAATATAGGATTATGATGACATATGACTGCAACAAGCACGGCACCCGAAGATGGTAATAATGAATCGCCAGTCAAAACATAGGCCTATATGTGTAAATACCACTCGCTGCGTGGGACATTGAAAAACATATTCAGGAAGAGTTTGATAATTGTCGTCAACTCAGTGCCAAGCTACATTCAAGTAAACCATTGACGCGTGCGTAAAACGAAAATTACACCGGATTTTTCTTGGTAAAAACATCCGTCTTCAATACCTTTTTTGCATTACGTGGCTTATTGGCGATATCCTGTATATTCAGTGCACATAATTACATCATTCGTCACAATCCATATGTGACACGTGAATGGATATCATTGTAGCTAGTTTTCAATGTTTCTCTGTTAGTACCGCGATGTATCCCGTTTGGAAAAAAGCATTGTGGCAGTAAAACTGTGTTATTTATCACGAACAATTTTGCACGAACAATGGTATATTTGTATAGTCGGCGACATATTATCTCACCAAAATGTTCGTATCAATAGAGTGCACGGCATTGCGATTTGTGAACTCCGCATAAGGGAATCGTGGACAACAGAATCAGCCATTAAGTAGAATCAACTATTTTGACTGGGACGGAATCATCCCACATTCCCGTTGTATTAAAATGTCCCGCTTTTATGAGTCAGCCGCTTAAAACTGCATCAACTGATCTAACCTATCGCATATCCGGTTCGATGATGTCCAAATATGTAGTGTGTGAATAGTTTTAGTAACATCCGCAGTTTATTATTAAAATTAAAATGTGTATTTTGTTCAACTCATCAAAAGAATTTACTTTAGTCGTTAGATCTGATACGTACAGGATATTCAAAATGGTTTACACTTTGCGGATCAATGCCGATCACGGACGTGACCTCCTCTTTCAGATTACATGACAAAGTTACGAAATTTCACCAAGGGTATCATTCGTGAATTTTCAGCTTTTCCATTTTCACTTCAATTATTGTTTGACCAAACATTAAGTAATTTAATAGTTCGACTGACGAATTCACACAAAAACATACAACATTTGCACAAACGAACTCGAATGTTGCAATATACATTAATAAGATTTGATATTTCGCAAAGTTAGCTTGAAATGATATTAGCAAAAAAAATCGAATTAAGGAGGGAACTTTAATAGAATCAAATTGCTCTGGCCCCAAGTGATTCTATTAAACGGAATTCACTGCATTGACAGTTATTTTCGGTATCACTCGGTGTTAACGTAACTGCAGACAAATATCCTACTTACGTTGATATTAGTCGACTCAGGTGTCGCTGTCGTTGTGGAGGATACCCCTGATTGGTCGGTTCGCTGAGAAGATGCGCGTCCCCTGAGCTGCAGGATTTTAGCCGCGAGTCCCTCACATGACGTAATATCCGGTATTCTAGTCACGAGTTGGCGCAGGAACGGTTGTTTGCACTGCCGGAGAAGACAACGTCATGGTTGTATAGTTATGGTTGTGGTGGTGGTGGTGGTGGAGGAGGCGGTTGTGGTAGTTTTGGCGGTGACGGTGTTTGTAGTTATGGCGGTGACGGTTGTGGTAGTTATGGTGGTGACGGTGGTGGTGACTGCAGGGATTGACAGTAGGGATCATTCCTCAGTTAGACTTAATGGTGTGTTACAGACAAATGTATGGCATAGTTAGTTTGAATATAGGAAGATTTAAAAATTCATATCATCTGACATAAGTGCATTTGAGCAGGGACATTGCCAGGTCTGCTGGTAGAACCCTTTTGACAGTGTAACTGTGGATTTTTAGATTATTTTAATAGGCAGAAGGATTTTGGGCAATTTTTCGCCACAACGCACGAGTGCGTAGTAATTCATGCATAAATTGGTAAACATTGACGGGTATGGCACGTTCAGCCATTTTAAAAGAGTTAGTAATATGTGATGTAGAATAAACTCATAAACATTTAAGAAATTTTGGTGGTCTCGTTTTCTTATAATCGTGCAAAACGTTAACATGGTCACCAATAGGAAATGTCACTGTAGGCTGATCCCTGTAATAGTAGTCTAGTGGTACTTGTTTTGCCGCGACGTAAACATAAAGAACAATTCAAACTAATAGGTATACTTACATAATGAACAAAGCTCTCGTTTCCTCTTAACTTCACGACGATGGCCTGTTGGTAAAGAGAATCCATCCAGTAACCTTCGTCAACTCTTTCGGTTGTCGTTGTGGCCAGTGGAATACCTCTACATTCGGTCCACATCACGTGGCATATAGCCAGAGCGACATCTGTTGGGAAAACAAATAGAATACAATTAAACGTTACTAACGTAATACCCGAAATTACAACATTAAGTCCGATCGTTTTATCGTAAAGTCATGTTAGATAGTGCAAACACCGAGATCGCCTAAGCGTGTTTTAGTGAACCATGTTTAGCAAATACATTATGCCCGTTATATGTTATTTTGAATTTTTCGGGATGAATATGATTAAATTGCAAGCGGACGCGAACACAACTTTGCGGATGTTATTGCAAAGGCGTCGGAACCGAGGGGGGACCTGGCCCGCAATTTTAGATAAGAGGGCTTGTGTATACTTTGTCCCCTCCCCCTCCCCCTCCCCCTCCCATAAACCCCAATGTTTGCTAGAATTCAGGCACAGATTTCTAGGGGCACGTGACCCTCACCTCCACCCCAGGCCATAGCTCGCAGCCAACAACTTCGCCGCCCCACTCCTAAAAAAAAATTAAACGGCTTCCGACGCCTATAATATGAACATCACGTGATCTCGTGAACGCCTTGCCATGGTAAACGTATTCACCAACGGAATGACGAATGGTTTACTCAGGTGAAGGGTATCTGAAGATTGAACTACCCAAAAACTAGACTGCGATAATGAAGTCAGAATGTGGTACGCCACTATCACGAATTGTTATTACCACGACAAACTGTGAACAGGTAACTCTAAATCCGCACTAAATTGGCATAATACAATGCAATATAACAAGAAAAACTGATATTACGCTGAAATGCCGCGCTCAATAGCACTTCAAAACCAAAGGGATAGGTTGTTTCAAATCGGTTTACAATATCAATTCATGAGGAGTGATCACGCGAGCGACGCTGCATAATAACGGTTGCTCGGTCGTAAATGTCGTTTGTTTTCGATAAACCACAGCCTAAACGTCAACAAATTACCAGCACTAAGTTGTTCTCGCAATACTCACATATCTTGGCGATCATGATCAGCTTCTTGAGTTTGTGCCTTGCCTTCCGGACGACTCCGAGTCGCTGTTTTATAAGACATTTCGCCGGCGGTTTTCCCCAGGGCACTTTCAGATGCTATAAACCTGAAGTGACGAAAGCGGGCCGCCGAAAGGTTTGAATGGTTTCACTTTTGTAGACAATTCAGCACAATGTTGGAATGTCTGCGCGTCCCTGACCACTCTCGCTGCCGGATATGTGATCGATGACTCGACCGGCGCACGTGGTCAGTGGTTATAGCGGCGCGCGAAAAATGAAAGCAGCGTGGCCGACTAAGCTCGCCTGGCTGAGATTGGTTTGGACGCAGTCCCGCCGTATCGAATGGCGGGTAGGGCCCTTAGCAAAATTCAACATACAATTCTCCGTAGCATAGTGGAATTGGGAATATAAAAAATAGAATACTATATATCCTATATTGACTTAGTTTACGTCTACTTAACTTTTCTAATATTTTGTATGCAATTTGTAGGATTTAATATAGTTCTACAGAGCATAGCTGAATATTGTGCTGAAAACTATGGAATGCTACCAATTCTATAGAAATGTCCGTAAATATCCTATAGAGTATTATATATAAATCCAATAGAATATATTATAAATATTCTATACATGTTTTTTCTGAGTTGTACACAATAATATCGTCTTCACAAAATATCCTATAAAATATTCTAAAAAAAATACTGAAGATTTCTGATAAGGGAGCCTATAGCACCCATTTCTTTCTTGATTCGAATCCTTATTGTCTCGTTTAACGGGTTTCTTCTTCTTTTATCTGGCTTTATTGATGGATAACACGCTGTGTGCTGCGTGGTTTCTATGGAATGTGTTGCGCCGGCCATATGTACAGTTAAGATTGCCTGTCTGGGCGCTCGTTCGTGAAATTTGGTTTGTTAACAAAGTTAACACTTCCGTTCAAAAAATATTAAATGTGTGCATTTTCCTTCTGGTGCAGCAGTGCGCAGTTGTTTCAAAGCTGTATAACTTGGAAGGGAAAGGCGCGATGGTTAGCCCCGATCTGCTCCAGAATTTTTTTTACATTAGCAGTGGCGTATTTAGCCCCCCGGCTTCACTTTTTTATTTTTTCGTATGTAATCTGTTGCGCCAGCATGGTAGACTATTGTGTGACTAAGCTTGCCCCCTCCAGCCCCCTTCCAGCCCCCCTCCCGTCACCCCCCATTTGGCCTCATCATTTGCGACATCCTATCTAGACACACCACTGTGCATTACAGGTGCCTCCCCCCAAATTCCCGTCTACTAACGGGTCTATGCTACTAACGGGACTATACGTATTTATGTAACACGCAATAAACTGTTATCGCGTGATTCAACGTGTGGATTTTACTTCTGGTCATCCCAGGAATGTAATGCGATTTCCAATGGTTAACAGAAGGACTGTTTGATGGGATACGGCGACACTGAAAATACTATTTATGACATATTGGCTGGTTAAGCATAATATCCATGCAAATTCTTGCTATCGAAATTTTACCCATTTTACAAAAAAAAACACGAATTGGCGATGAATTAAAATATGCTAGTTTTACGATATATTTAGATACCGCTTTACTGTAATAAAATACATACCAATAAATGTTCACATCTGTAGCACTTGAATAGCTTAAAGTGCCTAATCAATTCGATATTTTTTGCTAGTCTCATTTCAAATTAAGTTTGCGAAAAACCAAACCTATTCAATGTCCACTACAGCTTGCTAGCTCGTTTGTCCAACTTTTGCGTGTAGTTTTTATGAAATCACCAGACAAACTATGAAATTAGTTAATGCTTGTTGAAGCATTTACTGAAGTGAAAATCGAAATGCTGAAAAGTCACGATTTTGCTCCCTGGTGAAATTTCGTAACTCTGTCATGTGATCAGCGAGAGGACGGAAGTCACGCCCATGATCAGCATTGACCCATACAGTGTTTACTATTTTCGATATGCACTATTTTGAACCGTACCAGATCTAACGACTAAAGTCAATTCTTTCGATGATTTGAACAATAATAGGCATTTTTTTATTAAGTTTACTGCGGATGTTACATAAACTATTCACACAATACATATTTGGACACCAATTAACCAGATTTGCGATAGGCTAAATCAGTTGAGGAAGCAGTTTTAAGTAATATGCGCAGTCGGTTTAATATACATACGATTTATTACAATAATTGGCATAGTTGACATTGATCGTTAAATCGGGTAAATTGCAAACATGTAAAAAAAACTTATGTCATTGTATATAGAACCGGACTACTTTAACCGAATTATCACATTGGCGTAATAACCTTCTGGTTCTTGCCGATTGTCGTATGGACAGAGACATATGACTGGGTAGACAGAGACATATGACAGGATCCAGTCAACATTAATGTAACATTTTGTCCAATGATTTCATAACAAATAAACTAACACATTTTCAGAAAGGAGCTAGCACGTCATAATGGATACTATATGGGTTTGATTTTTTGCGAAATCTAAAACGAAATCTGAAGAAAGCCTATCATATAAACTAGAACTAAAATAACAATTCATGTTAAATAAATAGCTAGTTTTAGTTAGCTAATGCAGCTAGCGATAAAATGTTTTACCCGGCATGCCACTAAAACTGTAAAATCATTAATCGCTGAAAATATGTTTTCAAACATTTTTGGTATTAGTTCATTTACCTCCCGGTTGTTACCCTGCCATTTATCCACTTCGTGCATTTACTATTTACCCCTGAATACACCAGTCCCCCTGCCAGGTCGACCTATTCAAACGTGTATTTGTCAGCTGCAGTGTTAACCAATGATATCAGGCGCATTCGGTTCTAAGTTTTCGGGAACTTAATTGGCTTTAGCCCGGTCGTCGCTGGTCGGACGGGTAATGGCAGGCATTTCCTTGAATTGCTCTTTGAAGTTAGCGCGCGCGCGCCTTGTTCCTGGAAACAAGTCCGACCAAGAGAGCATGTGGAACGAAGTACAAATGATTCAGCGTACTTCCATAAGTTGTGTAGGACACGTGCCGGGGTAGAGTAACACCCACTGCTACCACTGGCTCGTGAGGGTCAACTACAGTACATTTAACGGTAGATGATATATATTTGCCATATTTGTTAGGAATTGTATTGTAGAATATTGTGGAATGTTTACGGTGTACCGTATTTTTACAGTATTGTGGTTTAGAATCTACGGACATTGTGTGTCGTAACAATTGCGGTCAAAAGAGTGGGAACTCGTGTGTCAACTACATACCGTAAATGTAACTTTGGCCTTGTCACATACAAGGATGATATTGCACATGAAATGTACACCACACATATCACAAAGATATCCAATGCACATGGAATGTACACCACACATATCACAAAGATATCCAATGCACATGGAATGTACAACACACATATCACAAATATATTCAATGCACATGAAATGTACACCACACATATCACAAAGATATCCAGTGCACATGGAATGTACAACACACATATCACAAAGATATCCAATGCACATGGAATGTACAACATACATATCACAAAGATATCCAGTGCACATGGAATGTACAACACACATATCAAAAAAATATCCATTGCACATGGAATGTACACCACACATATCACAAAGATATCCAGTGCACATTGAATGTACACCACACATATCAAAAAGATATCCAATGCACATGGAATGTACACCACACATATCACAAAGATATCCAGTGCACATGGAATGTACACCACACATATCACAAAGATATCCAATGCACATGGAATGTACACCACACATATCACAAAGATATCCAATGCACATGGAATGTACAACACACATATCACAAAGATATCCAATGCACATGGAATGTACACCACACATATCACAAAGATATCCAGTGCACATGGAATGTACAACACACATATCACAAAGATATCCAATGCACATGGAATGTACAACACACATATCACAAAGATATCCATTGCACATGGAATGTACAACACACATATCACAAAGATATCCAAATTAAAGCATTTATATAATTACGTTTTATTGAAGATATTACTTCTCAATTTAAAAAAGCTCACCAATATCAATTATTAAATTAAATCAATGGTAAACACGATCTGATCATATATCCGACCAATGTATACGGCATGAATCGAAACGACATACATTTAGCAAGACATACACCGATGTATTTACACATGTCCGTGCATCAATGATATGTTTAATCGGTGCACACGTACCGTGACATACGACTCGGTACTTACTCGATACGTTTGTCAATATTGACAAACGGCAACGTAAATACCGCGATGTAGATTGCGGTGTTGAGAATACTTTGTTCTCCTCGATAGAATATAGGAAAATAAATCCCATGACGTCATATCGTAGCAAAATATATCTTCACATATTTGCAAGGTGATTTTATGGGGAAATATACCACCCTTTGCAATATAGTAATACAATAATCTTAGACAGAATGACAAGTGGCGCAGAAAGCCGGTTTTGCGGTCTGTGCTAGTATCGCGCTCGGCCCTAATTGGTTGTGGCGTTGTATCCTTGATCGCCTCCTTTCTTAATTGTTGCACTGTAAAGTTCAGTGAATGAAAAGCACTGAATGTCACCGCTAATGTTGGTTGTTGTTTGTTGGGATATTACAATTACTAATAGTTCTCTGAATGAGGTCAGAAGGGTGTAGGCCAGTCCCAAATAGACACGTGGCTGACTGTTCTAGATTGGGTTTTACCTGTACCACTGTAGGCTCGGTATCTAGGGATATCACATTCCTGTACGTCGGAAGAATACTAGAAATAAAAAAACGGGGATATGGTCTGATGTATGTTCGTGTTTGCAGGTATGTTACAACCTGGGTGGTCTTTTTCACCTGCTGAATTATGGTAGTCTATTTTAATCTGGAACAAGAATGTGTACTATCAAACCTATCTTATTGTTCACACATGGCCTGAAATTATTTAATTTGGGTTGACATTTTTTTTAAATATACCTTCTTGGTTTGTATGTATATGCTCACGGATCATTATTATTGCGATGAGCTTCAGCTTTGTCTGTCCTTCTTTGATCTGCATGTTCCAAAATCTGCCTGATTATTTTCCTTGTGTGTTGTCGTTTGGCCGGACGCGCCTTAGACTCATTACCGCAGTGATTTATTTTCCGTCCGGTTTTCTTTAACCGCACATCGAAGGTGGACGCCATGTCTTGCTGGTCGTCATCTTCCGTCTCGTTTTTACATCCATGTCGTAAAGTGTGGTTTTTGCTACCCGTTTCCTTGTTCTGTTCGCAACGGCTCGCCCTGATTCCAGATTCATTCTCTTTCACTCGGAAACCAAGTCGGTTTTTCAAAGGTCGAAACGTTACCTGACTATCGAATGCTTGCGGACTACAGAAATATCCCACTACGCCCACCTAAATGAGCAAAGGTTTGTTTGTGCTTCCCCACAATCATTTTCCCCTCTAATTGGTTCCTCGTCTTTGCTGGCGCTTCACCCACAATGCAACCGCAGTCTAGTTCCTTGTCTTTTGTGACACATTTCTTGCGTGCACGGCGAATCACAGTAACCGTGCGCGGGAGAATTCCGGAAGGCAAATTGTGCCATTAATATAGTACTCGCCTACGTCAAAGGCGCTACAAAGGAAAACGTACGTTATTATATAGCTAAGAACTTCACCCCTCAAGGTCAACGTGAGCGTAGGTGATTGTAAGCGGGGACAGTACAATTACTAACAGTTCTCTGAATGAGGTCAGAAGGGCATGGGACAATGAGGTCAGAAGGGCATGGGACAATGAGGTCAGAAGGGCATGGGACAATGAGGTCAGAAGGGCATGGGACAATGAGATCAGAAAGGCATGGGACAATCCCAAATAGACATCCTGCTGACTGCTTTAATTTGAGTTTGAACCTGCACCACTGTTGACTCGGTATCTAGGTATTCCATATCCGTGTATGTCGAGAGAATATTTAAAGGGGATAACGTCTGGTATTGTGGATAACTAAATATCAACTACTACTATTGCTGCAGCAGTTGCTGCAGCATAACATCCAACTATAACTTAACGAAACGTGTGTTTGCGCAACCGGAAGGAAACCCCTAATGCACTTTAAAATGTGACGAGAAACACTGCCAAGAAGTATCATATATATTCGTAAATTTTATTCAATTGGCAGTGTTGGGTCTAAGTAACTACCACAATGTCGTGTAGTACGAATTTCTATTTCCATTCCCGCCGTCAAAATTAATCTACACTGCAGCAGATGCAGAGCTTGAATCCTCACCAGTGGTGATGAGGACATTGAGCCATGGCCTGTCCCTTTGGTTTACATTTTTTATTGCTTTCGTGTGTAACCTGATGCGCCACCACGTGGTAGCATGGTAATCTAATGGATGAATAAGCCCTCTTCCCCTTTGTTAGATCTTAGATATCCCACAGGTGTTCACTCTCTGAGTATTAAGTCACACAACAAAAATAACTCCTGTGTTCTTTGTAGTATAAGGGTGTAGACTACCACAGCTGTATAGAGTGTACATAATAAAATAATTATAGTTATATTGTAACATTTGTATTGTACATGTTTACATTGTCTATAAAGGTGGCTACACAATGCATATTATTATCCTTGAGATTTTTGTTTTTGTCTTTAGATCCGTATTTCCAGCAGGAGAATCTCCATAAACCAAACTATTTAACTCGGCACCTCTACATTTTAGATTTAAGTTATTTTGATGCAAAAACGGAACCTGCAGCGGACCCAGGGGTTCTTAGGGGTCTCAAGACCCCCCAGGCCATGGAGGGGGGTCTTAGACCCCCCTCTTGTGTCCGTGGCAAATATTACGGTAAAGGAACACGTGTATGAGCCTACGTCGGAACTAGTGTCAATCTAAAGACAACGCTTGTGTTTGCTGCATTATGTCGGTTGATTGCGAGCATGACGCCTCGCACGCTTGATCTTTTGATCTTGATCTGCATAAAAGGCCTCGTACACATGTAACGTTGTTGTTTTGGTCTTAGCCTTCAGGCGTGATGTAAAAAATAAATTGGCATCAAATCTGGTTCCCAGGCCCACACCATTGTTAGCTTGTTAGCAAGGTTAGCATTTTGCTTTGTTTCTCTCAATATTACAGATACGTATATCCCGAAAAGAGTTGGGACTAGAACACAGCTCTGCTTCGCACCATTTACAATAGGAAAGGGTTCTGATGTCATTCCATCGGCTTACGCAGTGCCTTGCATGTTTTTGTGGAATGATTTGATAAAATCAAGTAAGATTGGATTTTTTTTCTTGAGACTAGTGAAGAGCGATTCTCTAGTTTTGAAATATTAGCTAGGACTGACTGAAACCCCCCTGCCAACAAACCTCGATCCGCCCCTGGGAACTAACCCAACACGTGGTCTGTATTATATGTAAATATCTTGTGTTATGGTAATAACAATCTTTGTTGACAATGTAAATAAAGCGTTACACATTGTTTTAATAATAACTAATAATACACGGTTCTTTCATAGCTATATATGTACTATACATATCAAAGTTCTTCACAATAAAAATAATCCATCAACAAAAATACACATAATTATGCTTATAATCCAATATTAAAAAACATATATTATGCTATGTTATGTTATGTCATGTTGTATTATATTATATTGATGGTTAATTTAAGTTCATTTAAACGTATGTAAGTCCTTAGTGGCGCGCATAGCAACAGGCAGCCGATTCCAGAGTGGGGGATACTAAAATCCCAAAGGCATGTCTCCCAATCACACGCTTTGTCCCACCTGTTCACTAAGCGTCAGGGTGTTGATGTCGCAGTATGCGTAGTGCCTGTGTAACAGCACAGCGCACATACAACGTAACGACAACAACAATGCGTCAGTGAAATGAGGCTTATGTGAGATTATTAGATCAATAACCCTCCGATTCGCTGTGATCTCGGCGGTGCGGCAGACGCCGTCCGTGGAAGCCGGATAACGTCTGTTCTGCGTACTGTTTTCGTGCAAAGCGCACTAAAGGGGACTGGAGGTTGACTATTTTTTAATGTCGGTCGCACGCAAAATATAACCACATTTGCGTCATGCAGGGCAACGCGGTGAAGTGTTACAGAACTACTATCGTTTTAACTCGCTTAAGTATTATACGTACAGTCGTTGGAAATTCACAACTTGTGGACTTTTTTTAGTATGACGGCAGTTGTTAGAAAAACACGAAGTTTTAGTATAATTATTAGAGACATATGTTTGTAAACATATTCTGACGTTAGTATTGCATGTTCTACGTACTTACGCTGTGTCATAACATTGTTACATTGTCATTTTTTCAACATGGAAAATTCTCAACATTTTAAGGTACTAATTCGGGGAGGGGCTCGGAATTTGAGAATTACTACACTTTGTACGACTGGGTCAATGTCGACAGTTGTGAATGGACCCTTGAAGTGGAAATATAGCCGCAAACAATATGAATGAGTATGTAGCTGCAGACAATGGTGGAATCACCCTGTTGCGTGTGAGCTACAGCATGGCTAGATATTTCCCAGATAAGTGAAACTAATATCAACATAAACAGATTGTGGTGAAACACAGGCCGTAAACTAATGTCAACATAAACTGAGTGTGGTGAAACACATGTCCTAAACTAATGTTATCATTCACAGAGTGTAGTGAAACACAGGCCCTAAACTAATGTCAACATAAACAGAGTGTGGTGAAACACAGGCCCTAAACTAATGTCAACATAAACAGAGTGTGGTGAAACACAGGCTCTAAACTAATGTACCGTATAATTTGACTGTCATCTGTTTACGAAGTCGACCTTTCCGTTCAACAAGCAACAAGATAACATGATACATGGTCAAACTACCAATGGGTAAATGATCAAGCTTACAAAATATGTTCGCTCTTAGCGTCATGTTATATTTAATACAACCTATTCAAACTTTTTGACTGCCCAACATCTTGACCGCCTTGAATGTTTCGAATGGTAAATCACGTCTACATTGCGAGCTGAACGGATAGGTTGATATTGATAAACAAATGACTGTCAAATTATATATATATATATATATATATATATATCTGTAATCATGTGTCAATGTATAGTTTGTTCTGTATTTAATTTCAGCTGATGTCATTAATGTACAAATAACTATATCTACTTTGTTGTGACTTTTCCCTGTGACTTTTATCCATGATTTTTATCCTGTGACTCTTGTCTATGATTTTTTCCCTGTGACTTTATTTTCTACTTTCAATGAACCACGACTGTTTCACTGCCGTTGCCTTTCAATGTAACTGAAGCATCGAAACCGCCACGGTTGAGTGCATTAAAGGCACCGAATGTCAACGCGAATGTAGGTTATTGTTAGACGGGATATTACAATTACTAATAGTTCTCTGAATGAGGTCAGAAGGACACGGGACAGTCCCATATAGACACGAGGTTGACTATTCTAGATGTAGTTTTACCTGTACCACTGTAGGCTCGGTATCTAGGGATTTAAAAAAAAATATGTCGGGAGAATGCTAGAAACGAAAAACGGGGATACGATCTGGTACGTGTTCATGTTTGCAGGTATATTATAATGTGGGTTGTGTTTTTTTACCTGCGTGCTGAAATATGAGTCTATTTTAATTTGGGACAAGAATGCGTACTATCAAACCTATCTGTTCACATATGGCATGAAATTCTCTAATCTGCACATTTTGGTAAAAACAAACTTGAAAAACTTCAGCTTTGACACGTGTAAGGTATCATGTGTTTTAGTAAGGTGACCTGGACACCATCGATACCGGGGCACCATAGGCCATGGGGCACCATGAATACCGGGGTACTATGGGCACTGGTGAACAATGGGCACCATGGGCCTCGGGGCACCATGGGCACCGGGGATTGTGGGATCAACCAGTGCATGCTCAAGATAAGCAAAACGCATGCAGACGATAGTGACACTGATTATACACGGCTCTCATATTTCTGCAGTAAAATGCATTTGAGACACAAAAAGATTACTTGTTTTTCCATGTATTTTGCATTTCAAGTATGGTGCATCAACTTCCATCCTCTGTGAAATCATATAAATTATTACATTCATTGTTTTAATATGAGCTGAGCCAAATTGTCAAATTGGTGTATTTTAGTGTCAGTAAAATGTAAAGGACATCTGTCTTCGCATCAGAAAATCCAATTTTGATTCTAAAAAATAAGAGCATTCTAAAACTGTAAATGATTTTCCACATTATTCTAGTTGACGACAACTTCTAAGTAGGTTTATGAAATAATATATTTAATTTATTTACAATAGTTTTACAATATATATATACATTTATATATATATATATATATATATATATATATATATATATATATATATATATATATATATATATTTATATATGGATATGAATGTTAAAACCGGCAATATTTCTTGTTTTTATATATGTAAGCAGGATATTGTGTTTTATTATTTTTGGGATTTGTTGGTGGTCACGTCAAAAAAAAATTACTTGTTTTTCCGGTTACTGGTACGTAATGTTGTGCATTTGTTTGTATATAATTGCGTTGGATACATTATGGCTTAGGGTAATTTAGCAGCCAACAACCCAGTCATCTTTGAAAGTGGCTTTTCAAGTGCCACTAACAAAACAGGAAAGGAGGCCGAACACTTCTCTGTGATCTGTAATCATGTGTCAATGTATAGTTTGTTCTGTATTTAATTTCAGCTGATGTCATTAATGTACAAATAACTATATCTACTTTGTTGTGACTTTTCCCTGTGACTTTTATCCATGATTTTTATCCTGTGACTCTTGTCTATGATTTTTTTCCCTGTGACTTTATTTTCTACTTTCAATGAACCACGACTGTTTCACTGCCGTTGCCTTTCAATGTAACTGAAGCATCGAAACCGCCACGGTTGAGTGCATTAAAGGCACCGAATGTCAACGCGAATGTAGGTTATTGTTAGACGGGATATTACAATTACTAATAGTTCTCTGAATGAGGTCAGAAGGACACGGGACAGTCCCATATAGACACGAGGTTGACTATTCTAGATGTAGTTTTACCTGTACCACTGTAGGCTCGGTATCTAGGGATTTAAAAAAAAATATGTCGGGAGAATGCTAGAAACGAAAAACGGGGATACGATCTGGTATGTATTCATGTTTGCAGGTATATTATAATGTGGGTTGTGTTTTTTTACCTGCGTGCTGAAATATGAGAGTCTATTTTAATTTGGGACAAGAATGCGTACTATCAAACCTACCTGTTCACATATGGCATGAAATTCTCTAATCTGCACATTTTGGTAAAAACAAACTTGAAAAACTTCAGCTTTGACACGTGTAAGGTATCATGTGTTTTAGTAAGGTGACCTGGACACCATCGATACCGGGGCACCATAGGCCATGGGGCACCATGAACACCGGGGTACTATGGGCACTGGTGAACAATGGGCACCATGGGCCTCGGGGCACCATGGGCACCGGGGATTGTGGGATCAACCAGTGCATGCTCAAGATAAGCAAAACGCATGCAGACGATAGTGACACTGATTATACACGGCTCTCATATTTCTGCAGTAAAATGCATTTGAGACACAAAAAGATTACTTGTTTTTCCATGTATTTTGCATTTCAAGTATGGTGCATCAACTTCCATCCTCTGTGAAATCATATAAATTATTACATTCATTGTTTTAATATGAGCTGAGCCAAATTGTCAAATTGGTGTATTTTAGTGTCAGTAAAATGTAAAGGACATCTGTCTTCGCATCAGAAAATCCAATTTTGATTCTAAAAAATAAGAGCATTCTAAAACTGTAAATGACTTTCCACATTATTCTAGTTGACGACAACTTCTAAGTAGGTTTATGAAATAATATATTTAATTTATTTACAATAGTTTTACAATATATATATACATTTATATATATATATATATATATATATATATATATATATATATATATATATATATATATATATATATATATATATGGATATGAATGTTAAAACCGGCAATATTTCTTGTTTTTATATATGTAAGCAGGATATTGTGTTTTATTATTTTTGGGATTTGTTGGTGGTCACGTCAAAAAAAAAATTACTTGTTTTTCCGGTTACTGGTACGTAATGTTGTGCATTTGTTTGTATATAATTGCGTTGGATACATTATGGCTTAGGGTAATTTAGCAGCCAACAACCCAGTCATCTTTGAAAGTGGCTTTTCAAGTGCCACTAACAAAACAGGAAAGGAGGCCGAACACTTCTCTGTGATCTGTAATCATGTGTCAATGTATAGTTTGTTCTGTATTTAATTTCAGCTGATGTCATTAATGTACAAATAACTATATCTACTTTGTAGTGACTTTTCCCTGTGACTTTTATCCATGATTTTTATCCTGTGACTCTTGTCTATGATTTTTTCCCTGTGACTTTATTTGCTACTTTCAATGAACCACGACTGTTTCACGGCCGTTGCCTTTCAATGTAACTGAAGCATCGAAACCGCCACGGTTGAGTGCATTAAAGGCACCGAATGTCAACGCGAATGTAGGTTATTGTTAGACGGGATATTACAATTACTAATAGTTCTCTGAATGAGGTCAGAAGGACACGGGACAGTCCCATATAGACACGAGGTTGACTATTCTAGATGTAGTTTTACCTGTACCACTGTAGGCTCGGTATCTAGGGATTTCAAAACAAAATATGTCGGGAGAATGCTAGAAACGAAAAACGGGGATACGATCTGGTACGTGTTCATGTTTGCAGGTATATTATAATGTGGGTTGTGTTTTTTACCTGCGTGCTGAAATATGAGAGTCTATTTTAATTTGGGACAAGAATGCGTACTATCAAACCTATCTGTTCACATATGGCATGAAATTCTCTAATCTGCACATTTTGGTAAAAACAAACTTGAAAATATACGTTCTTCGAATGTATATATTTTGCTCAATGATCATTGTTATTGCATTGGACTTCAGCTTTGACACGTGTAAGATATCATGTGTTTTAGTAAGGTGACCTGGACACCATCGATACCGGGGCACCATAGGCCATGGGGCACCATGAACACCGGGGTACTATGGGCACTGGTGAACAATGGGCACCATGGGCCTCGGGACACCATGGGCACCGGGGATTGTGGAATCAACCAGTGCATGCTCAAGATAAGCAAAACGCATGCAGACGGTAGTGACACTAATTATACACGGCTCTCATATTTCTGCAGTAAAATGCATTTGAGAAACAAAAAGATTACTTGTTTTTCCATGTATTTTGCATTTCAAGTATGGTGCATCAACTTCCATCCTCTGTGAAATCATATAAATTATTACATTCATTGTTTTAATATGAGCTGAGCCAAATTGTCAAATGGGTGTATTTTAGTGTCAGTAAAATGTAAAGGACATCTGTCTTCGCATCAGAAAATCCAATTTTGATTCTAAAAAATAATAGCATTCTAAAACTGTAAATGACTTTCCACATTATTCTAGTTGACGACAACTTTTAAGTAGGTTTATGAAATAATATATTTAATTCATTTACAATTGTTTTACAATATATATATACATATGTATATATATATATATATATATATATATATATATATATATATATATATATATATATATATATATATATATATATATAAGCAACATTAATAGTCGCACAATCGGACGTATACATAGTATACTCACAACATTGCAACAACCAAGTTCCTGTTCTTCCTGCAATGACATCCGTTTTGTCATAAGTACGTCTGTCGTTGAGATAACTGTGTCATCTACGTTCTCTAGCGATGTAGGTGTGCCGTCATTCGATTCCTTACTCACAATCTAGATAAGACAGGTTCACACGAGCGATTAACTATCCAATTCAACGGCTGACTCGGTTTCGCGCGTTCCAAGAATCGGTTGTGCAAACCCCCTCCCGAGTTCCATTAGCGAGGTCAATAGGTGTCTACGTATATGTCGCTCGAATTGGGGTCGTGATATTTCATCGAAGCCTAAGTTGTGATTGGCGCGAGTCAGTAGATCGCGCAAAAGGGGCACACATCTCTCGAGTAAACCGGCCTTAAGATAACTGTCTCACAGGATTTGTCTTGTAGTACACTACCTACTCCGCCTTCGTAGACAACCAACCAATACAGCCTCAGGTTAAGAAATATGTTAGCTTGAACCCGTCGGTGGCGTTTTCAATTACAGTATAATTCGCACTTGACGCCAAGGCTTCAGTAGCGATGGCTTGCGGTCACGTGACGTTTCGCCCGATGGTTCTCCAGTGATTTAAACTGGTTGGCGATAGTGAGTAAGAGTCTCTCGAGGGTGTAGACTACCATGTAGTTTCAATTATCTATGGAGGCTCTGCTCCTCAGCAGTCGGCACTCCCGGTACATTGTGCCTCGAGGTAGCAACGGATGCCACGGGATCTAACGCCGAGAAAAGTTCCAATGCAATTAGATGAATGAGAAGGAATGAATGAAAGAATGCAGAATGGAGCCACTGCCTCACATCTGTTTTGTGGGCCAACCTCCCATCATTTTCGAGAATCCATCTCCTGCAAGTAGTCATTCATATTGGAGACGCACGTCACTATAAATGTGTCTGAAATGAACGACCTGAAAGGAGTGTCGTATTTAGAGGGGGGGGGGGTGCTTTGGGCGATGACCCCTATGGTTTATTTTTTAGCGTATTTTTCCGTTGCAACGCTACAGGGTGACATGGCTTGGTCCCCATTTTGCTTCCCCTTTGCGATATTCCAGATATGTCACTGTCCAAAAGGCCTATCGTAAGTTATCTTTAAACGGTGGACTCTCGCCAAGGAAGACGTTGAGACTCTGTCAAACGTTTCCGTATATCCGATGTTCCTTATATAAATGGGTACATAGAACAGTGCTAGCTTGAAGGAGATTTCAAACTTCTCCTTCTTAAGCAGATTTTCGTTACACCAAAATACCTTATTAGAGGCTACTGAGAAGAAATTATACAAAAGTATTTAGTTAATGGTATCTCTATCGAGTCACTGGCAAACGTAATCATTACTATTAGATAGTCGTTGTTTGTGTTTGATTCCACTAAAATTGGTAACATAAAAATCAGATTCTTGATATATACATATATATATATATATATATATATATATATATATATATATATATATATATATATATATATATATATATATATATATATATATATATATATATATATATATATATATATATATATATATATATGTATATATATATATATATATATATATATATTTATATATATATATATATATATATATATATATATATATATATCTAGGGCAGCGTTAACAAATAAATGTAGGTGAGACAGTGTCCCCCTCTGTTACCCCTCTATCTATATTGCTCTTCTTGCTATCTTTGTGGAATCTGATGGTTGATGTTCCCTGGTTATAAATTGTGATGATGAGATTGGTGTAGGATGAATGTACACCATGGTTGACTAGAGCTTCAATAACTGCTGGGATTACAACGCTGTTAAAGGCTTTCTCATAATCGATGAAACCCAGACATAATACATTTTAGATATAATTTATTTTGAGGCACAAACGGAACTAACCCAACACACGGTCTGTGTGGTGTATGAATACCTTGTGTTATGGTAAAAAAGATTGTGTTGACAATCTATATGAAGCCTTTTACCTTGTGGTAATGATAAGTAATAATACAAAGTGGAAAGATCTCAGCGTGTGATGCACATGGTAGGCTAAGCTAATTATGTACACCGATGGTCATATTGGACAAGACATGTGCTGTACTGGAAAGATTAATCTGCTAACGGAGCTATTACCTTAAGATACCTTAAGATGGTTCTGATCGCAGGATTCTTGTGACTCCTCAATGATTAGATCTTCTTCGTCGTCTATTAATAGTTTATGAATTCCTGTTCCTGTTTTTAATGGTGCTTCGAAATTATACAGAATTTCCTGATTGGACCAGAATTGGTCCAGGCGGTTTTTAAAAGTATTTAAAGATTTTGCTTGAACGATTGTTTCCGGGAGGGAATTCCAAGTTTCAGTCACTCTGATGGGAAAAGCATTTTTTTCTTGATATTTGTTTTTGTTCTTTGAGTAAATAATTTTAGAATATGACCTCTATTCCCTGTCCTGAAGGTTGCATCCTCCCAGTTTAGGTGAAGATTCAATGTCGTATAGATTGTGTATAATTTTAAAAACTCATATCGCCCTGTAGACGTCTATATGAAAATGATGGAAGTTTTAATACTTTTAATCTTTATATATAAGTTAAGTTTCTCATCCCTGGTAATTCTTTTGTTGCCCTTCTTTGAACGTTTTCTATTGCAATAATATGTTTTTTAAGGATACCATACTGCTATGGCATAGTCAAGATGCGTTCTTACCATTGTTTTATATAATGGCAAGAACGCATCTTTGTCAAGAAATTGGAAAGTTCTGCGAACTATTGAAACGACATCACTTCCAACACGTGTCTATTATTGGAGCAACTTCACATAAACATCTTAAAATAAGATATATTATTGTGGATATTCGACATGGACTTACTGATTGAACGAGCGTAAAAACAGTCCCACAATTTCAAATGTTATACGAACGGTCATCTTTACTCCTTCACTAGGGGCAGAATGGAGAAGCTGAGGTTGGTGTGAAAAAGAACTTGAGAAGCTGGATAAAAGGGTTGGACTCGTGGAAATAATGGAAGAGAACGGTAACTGAAGACGGCGGATGAACTTAGAGTGGAAGAAAGAAGGAGAAGAGAGAGACTGAGATGGGACGACTGTGAGAAGAGAGATCTGGCGGGAGTAGAGAATGAGAGCGATGTATGGGGCGAGTGGAGAATGAGATCGAGGGATATGGGAGTGGAAAATGAGAACGAAAGGTGGGAAGTGGAGAATGAATGCAAGGGGTGGGGTGGAGAATGAGAGGGATGAATGGGGAGTGGAGTCAGGTGGCGGAGACGGCAGTCAAACGGGATCAGTGACGGAAGAAGAAGAGGGTAAAATTAACGACCGGTACCGGTGCCAGCCTCACACCGGACTTCAGGGATAAAGAGGAGAGCAACACAATTCTTTTTATGAAAAGCGTAGCTGGGAAATAAAGTAGTAAAACGCATGGAGGAATACACTGCAGGATTTCACCGAACGAGGGGACTTGCGGGTTTCCTTTGAGCTGACATGATTCGCATCTTGTACCAGCAAGTTCCACACCGGAGAGACTTTAAGAAATATACCCGAAATACTGTTCGATCTTGTGAGTTCAGTGTTTATTCCAGCAATATGTTCCTACCACTCCCAAACACACTGGCCAATTAAAATTGGGGCCACACAGAAAACAGTATGTGTTTGACACGTGTGGCCATAACCCATCTTCCAGTGAATTCGAAGACAAGAAAGAATTTTCATTGATAAAACGCTGCAACTAAAAGAAGCCTAGAGTTAGACGTCTGATGACATAATTATATAACAGTGAACACTAAATATGGCGCTTACATTTTGGTCGTTTACTTCATTTGTGGCGCCTTCTGGCGGACTAATAATGGGTAATCCTTCGAGTAGACTTTCCTCCGCCAGGTGCGCTGCCATGCATAATGGATCTCTTCGGTCAGTACAGTGACGCAACGCCTCGCTGTGATCCAGGTTACCCCGGAAGCGCTCTTCTTGCTGGAGGTAGCAACGCAACATTGATATATGCAGTCTCAGAATGTGGGGTCGTAGTTTGTTGTAAACAACATAGCTCTCTCTCTCTCTCGTGCTCTTTCTCTCTCTCTCTCTCTCTCTCTCTCTCTCACTCTCTCTCTATCTCTCTCTCTCCACACATTTTTTGTAGTATATATATCTATCTATCTATCTATCTATCTATCTATCTATCTATCTATCTATCTATCTATCTATCTATCTATCTATCTATCTATCTATCTATCTATCTATCTATCTATCTATCTATCTATCTATCTATCTATCTATCTATCTATCTATCTATATATCTATCTATCTATATATCTATCTATCTATTTATCTATATATCTATCTATCTATCTGTCTATATATATATATATATATATATATATATATATATATATATATATATGTATATATATATATATATGTATATATGTATATATGTATATATATATATATATATATATATATATATATATATATATATATATATATTTATATATATATATATATATATATATATATATATATATATATATATATATATATATATATATGTATCTCTTCCTCTCTCTCTCTCTCTCTCTCTCTCTCTCTCTCTTTCTCTCTCTCTCTCTTTCTCTCTCTCTCTCTCTCTCTCTCTCTATAGCTCTCTCTCTCGTGCTCTCTCTCTCTCTCTCCACACATTTTTTGTAGTATATTATGTGATTTGAATTGTTGACACTGGTTTGTTTTAGTGCAAACATTTCATAACTATTCAAAAGTTGATTTGTAATTTGTATAGACTACCAAGCCTTTCCGTGGTCTACGGGCTATTGTATGCACTAAAGTGATTGGTTGATCCGTTGTGAGACGACGGTTTTATTGGTGATAGTGGAAATATAAAATAGTTCCGGGCGTCGAAGCAGGAGAGAAACTCCGGCCTTGTGACAGGTAGACACGTTCATGGTTCATCTCCATATGTCCCTACTCGCACGATTGTTGAAATGGGACTGTAAATCATTCTTAATGTTTGATTGTAACAATACAAAGTTTTTTTGAGTGTTATTAAATGGGAAATATGTTACCCTTTACCATTGTTGTTGATGTCGTTATAGTTGAACAAATACCCATACTGAATCTAACGAATGTGTTCATTGGCTCGCCGCATATTACCCAGCCAAACTTCAGTCCGTGACAGGCCCTTATATCCGCCATTCGAAAACTCGCATAATGTTTCTAACAGCGAATCATGAACATTTATGGCTTACTGTACGATGCGGGGAATACATCCATATATTCCGTAAATAGCATATTATTGATTCGATATTTTGCCTGTGCGTTCTCCAATGTACCCTTGAACAACATATCCGGGTTTTTTAAAGGCAGATACTAATTTATTGATCCCGTCCTATGATATACCACGGACATGCACACGCCACTGTCGATCAAACAAGTTGTCACAGCAACCATATCGACTGACGAAAAACTATTTCTCGGCTATTTTAATTATCAAGGGATGTCCAACTGAGTTTCGTACTTTTGTCCACAATTACATATGTTAGGTCGTTTAAAAACAAAATCTTGGATAATCAAACCCAAACCGGGATGCGGAATGTCATGTTACAATGTACGATTACCGCGCGCAATGCGGGAGGTTTACAATGTATCCGAGTCACACTATTCTGCTTAAGTTACTAAATATTGTTTGATTACATATACTATAATGGATCTAAATTGACCACGTATTTCGGTCAGTTGTTCTGTTGTAAATTATGCACTATGTTGTCAGTGAATGACCAACGTCCTGCGTATGTATACACGAAACACAGTCAGCAAGCAAAAACTTTAATACGACGTAACATAAATGTTGACAACAGATACATTAATAATTTCAAAATATCATTCGAACTGTTTTCGCTGAGTAGTTATATTGGTTAGAATGACACAAGTTAGTAGTGGTATTTTGTAGTCAGATACATGATATTACTAGAAGCTGTACGTTGTTTGGTCGTACGAAGTACACGGCTCTGTCATGTACTCCACCGTCGCTCTAAGACAGGTGTCATGCTGTCTGTGGCGGATTTGAGACGGCATCTCTGCTGGAGCTCAGTCAGGCTGAAAGCAAACGTGTGACTTTGCATTGCAAACATTGTCGTGCCAAGAGAGTGAACAGTATCGTTTGAGAAATAGTATTTGACAAAGTAAACTTGTTTTTTTTAACAAGAAA
>OY759264.1:14040633-14065633 GCA_963662155.1 Lamellibrachia columna | reverse complement strand
TGTTTGTGCATGGGTGGGAAGTTGTCATTTTGTTCAAAACTCTAAGCGCACCAGAATCTGTTTAGTCTTGATTTGAAAATATTTAATGAGGGCGCTGAAACTACATACTCTGTGAGGGTGTTCCACCGGTTTACTACGCTGTGCCTGAAGTAATGCCTTCGTTGTCTTGCAGTCACGCGTTCCTTCTTGAGTTTCAGGCTGTGTCCCCTGGTTACCGTATTGTTGTCCAGCTCTAGTGGCATTCTATCAACTTTATATATTCCATGGATATATTTGTATGTTTCAATCATGTCTCCTCTTGTTCTTCTACAGTAGAGGCTTGGGAGCTTAAGCGCCCTGAGCCTGTCGCCACATTCGAGGTTCTTCAGTTCTGGGTCTAGCTAGCTAGCGTTGAATGTTCTCAATCATCTGTAGGTCTCTCTTGAGTGTTGGGGCCCAAGCTACATTGCCATATTCCAGAATAGGTATTACCAGGCTCGTGTATAGTTGGTCCATCCGGGTATGTAAATGATCTTCTTATAAGGGCTAGCATTTTGTTGGCTTAGTTTGCTACCATCTCCACTTGTTGATCAAACTTTAAATCACGGTCTATCGTAAATGAATTAAATATATAATTTTAGAAACCTACTTAAAAAGTTGTCGTCAATTAGAATAATGTGGAAAGTCATTTACAGTTTAAGAATGTTATTGTTTTTATAATAAAATTGGATTTTCTGATGCGAAGACATATGTCCTTTGCATTTTATTGACATTAAGACACACCCTTTTGACAATTTGGCTCAGTTCACATTAAAACAATGAATGCAATAATTTATATGATTTCACAGAGGATGGAAGTTGATGCACCTTACTTGAAATACAAAATACATGGAAAAACTACTAATGTATGTGTGTCTAAAATGCATTTTACTGCAGAAATATGAGAGCTGTGTATAATCTGTGTCACTATCGTCTGCACGCGTTTTGCATATTTTGAGCATGCACTAGTTGATACCACGTTATGTATTTATAGGTGCGAATCAAATCAAACAAAGTGCCACTGGTGCCCCGGTACCAATGCCGCCCCGGTGCCCACGATGCCCACTGTGCCCATGGCGCCCCGGTGCCCATGATGCCCATGGTTTACCAGTGCCCATAGTGCCCCGGTGTCCATGGTGCCCCATGGCCTATGGTGCCCCGGTACCCATGGTGCCCCATTGCCTATGGTGCCCCGGTACCCATTGTGCCCCATGGCCTATGGTGCCCCGGTACCCATGGTGCCCCATGGCCTATGGTGCCCCGGTACCCATGGTGCCCCATGGCCCATGTTGCCCCGGTACCCACGGTGTCCCGGTCACCTTACTAAAAACACGCGATACCTTACACATGTCAAAGCTGAAAGACAAAGCTGAAGTCCAATGCAATAACAATGATCTTTGAGCAAAAAATATACATTCGAAGAACGTATATTTTCAAGTTTGTTTTTACCCAAATGTGCTGGTTAGAGAATTTCAGGCCATATGTGAACAATAATATAGGTTTGATGGTACGCATTCTTGTCCCAAAATAAAATAGACTCTCATAATTCAGCAGGCAGGTGATAAAACACCACCCACATTGTAATATACCTGCAAACACGAACATGTACTCGACCATATCCTTACTTTCATTTCTAGTATTCTCCCGACATATTTTGATTTGAAATCCTTAGATACCGAGCCTATAGTGGAAGAGGTACAATTACATCTAGAACTGTCAACCGCGTGTCTATTTGGGACTGTCCCGTGTCCTTCTGACCTCATTCAGAGAACTATTAGTAATTGTAATATGCCATCTAACATTAACCTACATTCGCGTTGACATTCGGTGCCTTTAATGCATTGAAACGTGGCAGTTTCGATGATTCAGTTACCATGAAAGACAACGGCAGTGAAACGTTCGTGGTTCATTGAAAGTAGAAAATAAAGTCACAGGACAAAACTCATTGACAAGAGTCACAGGATAAAAATGATGGACAAAAGTCACAGGAAAAAGGTCACAACAAAGTAGATATAGATATTTGTACATTTATGACATCAGCTGAAATTAAATGCTGAACAAACTATATTGACACATGATTACAGATCACAGAGACGTGTTCGGCCACCTTTCCTGTTTTGTTAGTGGCACTTGAAAAGCCACTTTCAAAGATGACTGGGTTGTTGGATGCTAAATTATCCTAAGCCATAGTGTATCCAACGCAATTATATACAAACAAATGCACAACATTAAGTTCCAGTAACATGAAAAAACAAGTAACTTTTTATTTAACGTGTCCACCAATATCCCCAAAATAATAAAACACAGTATCCTGCTTACAAATATAAAAACAAATATTGCCTTTTAACATTCATATCAAGATATATATATATATATATATATATATATATATATATATATATATATATATATATATATATATATATAATTTGACAGTCATCTGTTTCTGAATATCGACCTTTCCGTTCAACACACAATGTATATATATATATATATATATATATATATATATACATACTACACTCATATATACATGTGTGTGTGTGTGTGTGTGTGTGTGTGTGTGTGTGTGTGTGTGTGCGTGTGCGTGTGCGTGTGCGTGTGCGTGTGCGTGTGCGTGTGCGTGTGCGTGTGCGTGTGCGTGTGCGTGTGCGTGTGCGTGTGCGTGTGCGTGTGCGTGTGCGTGTGCGTGTGCGTGTGCGTGTGCGTGTGCGTGTGCGTGTGCGTGTGCGTGTGCGTGTGCGTGTGCGTGTGCGTGTGCGTGTGCGTGTGCGTGTGCGTGTGCGTGTGCGTGTGCGTGTGCGTGTGCGTGTGCGTGTGCGTGTGCGTGTGCGTGTGCGTGTGCGTGTGCGTGTGCGTGTGCGTGTGCGTGTGCGTGTGCGTGTGCGTGTGCGTGTGCGTGTGCGTGTGCGTGTGCGTGTGCGTGTGCGTGTGCGTGTGCGTGTGCGTGTGCGTGTGCGTGTGCGTGTGCGTGTGCGTGTGTGTGTGTGTGAAAACTGGTAGCATGAAATGACAATACTACTAGTAACCAAAGCATAACTATCTAGTCACAAACGTATAATGTTCGATGAATGGAATTCTCGAAATCGTGTTAATAATGGCTATGCGTCGTCTGGTTCCTACTATCGTGGAGGGAAAACTCTTATTTGGTAGTCGGTCTATTCATGGGTATTGGTGTACGCTACGTAATCGTCAAAACCAGACTGGATATCTCGCCGGGGGGATTTATTTTCAGAGTTACCTTATCTAGAGTTACTGAGTTCACGACACGTTACACATGTGAGAATTGAGAAGTTCAGGTTACACACGCGAGAAGTCCCAGTTACACATGTGAGAATTGAGAAGTTCAGGTTACAACACGCGAGAAGTCCTGGGCTGAGGTTCAGGCGGATAGTTTTAATTTTTAGGGGATGTGCGAAGATGATTGGACTAGAGGTGGAAATGGAACGGCTGAAGTAGCTCGTTTTGGCATTGGTGGGAAGGGAAGAGGTGGGTTGTGCCAGCGGTTCCGGTGGGGGGAGGGGCAGTGGATGATAAAGTGGGGGGGAGGCGATGAGAGATGCTAAGTAGAGCTCACTTCAGTCTGGGAGGAGGCCTGGACCCAAAGCCCGGCCCGTGCAGGGCACTAATATATATATATATATATATATATATATATATATATATATATATATATATATATATATATATATATATATATATATATATATTGGGTCCAAGCAAGGCCCGCAGCCGCAGGCCTGTCTGGGCCGGACCTCTACAAAATGTTGCGGGCTGGGCCTGGGGCTGTGTACAATATATATATATATATATATATATATATATATATATATATATATATATATATATATATATATATATATATATATATATATATATATATATACATATATATATATGCCCTCCCCACTGGAACCATTGGCACAAAAAATTCATCAAATTCCACATGACAAGTGGACAAGGGCGCCGGCGCCATTCGCTTGTCGAATGTCCAACAAGTTCTTAAACATGTGCCGCCGACTTGGAGATCATTATAGGATCAATAAGACATTGCGATGATATCACAACAAGATCTACTATAGTTTTATATATTATAAATAGCTGTTGAACTACCATGTTCTGTTATGCCAGTGTAGCACAAAGGTATTTACTTCGTGTCTTCTTGCATCTTCAGAGCCAAGTGTATGTATTAATGCAATCATTTTCGAGTGTCTTGACTACGCATCACTATTACAATTGATTATAATGTTGGAGAATGTAGAACACTCAAAACATTTGTAAAATTTAAACACATAATTGAGAATGATCAATAAAAAACCGCGATGACCTACGTGACATGCGCCACCGGCAGCCGTCGAAACATATCTAGCCCCGGCCAAGACTGTGTGAACACAGCACTAAGCACTACCTGGTAACGTTGGTAAAGTCGTTGACCAGAATTCCGCAATAAGAGAGTAGATTTTCAACCATAAATCCGATGTTATTGAACAGTTCTACTTTATTGAATGCAGCCGAATACTATTGTTATACTCATTGGTTAAAATTATCATTCAAAGAAAATGTATAGCATTATTTAGAGCTAAATATAGCTTGACACGAATGGCATCGCGCAGAGGCGCCATCATGCTGAAAACTTAAAGCTGGTTAGGGAGACTAGTGCCGTCCATGGTGCGAGCAACGGCACAGGATGAAATGTTCGACAGCCCAGCCAAAATGTCATGATAAGCCTTGGTACACTCCGGGTTGTCAGGGTGTAGCGTGATACGGGACATCCGTTGTTGATACAATGGGCTGAGGTTCGACACGTTGAACTGCCGTCTGCTGTCAATGGACAGGTGATCACTCAGATTATCCGCATGGCGAGCAGGATGTTGCAGCTGACTATGTTATAAGATGTGGCCATTAGTGCCCTGCGCGGGCCTAGAATTTGATCCCAAGCCCGGCCCGCAATTAGCAGTTAGAGTCCAGGCCCGGCCCAGGCCCGCAATAATTTTTCAAGCCCGGCCCGGCCCAGGCCCGCAAACTAGAATTTAGGCCCAGGCCCGGCCCAGGCCCAACCCAGACCGTGAATGTTTGGCCCAGGCCCGGCCCGGCCCGCAACTTTCTGGCCCAGGCCCGGCCCATACCCGCGGGCCAAAGATGGGTAAGCCCGCGGCCCGCAAGCCCGCGGCCCGCTAAGTTTAGAGAAGATAAACCTATAATCTTGTAACAAAGACGAAAAACAAATAAACTGTAAAACATACTTATTGTTTTATTAAATAAAAAAGGTCCATAGTGTGCTGGATGAGTTCTAAAAATTCAGCACCACCAACTTCTTCAAACTTACAAATATCCTGAAGAAAAATAAAGAAAAGCTTCTTAGTGTCATTACTATTAAATATGGTAACATTTGTTATATTTGGCTTTAATGTATTGGTTTATTGTTAGGGTAGGATATTTGTTTATCAAACCCTGACTTAACCCATATGCAAGCCATAATCCCAATGTATATTGTTAATTGAATTAGCTCAACTAAGTTAACATAATTTAATATGATATTTCAATTAAATGTCACCCACTGGCACTGACACCCAGTGGCATTTCCAGCAGGCCTGCAGTCACTAGCCTGAGACAGACATGTTCAGACATGTGTGAATTAGTACAAGTGTGAATGAATTAGGACTGGGGAGAAAATTAATACCAATTACCAACTGGGTTGGGTACTGGGTAGTGGGCTAGTGGCCAAGTGTGCACTTGGCAGTGGGCAGGTCTTTCAGGTGGGCAATGTTTGGAGGGAAGACCTAGACAATAGAATGTCCACTGGTATGGTCAAAGGGTGATAAGTTGATTGTTAATCATGGCTTGATTGCCTCTGCAAATATTTCTAAAGTAAACATTTGGGGCTGGCTACTTCCAGCCAAGTGAACTTATGGGGTCATTAGATTCCATGCAAGGTCTCAATTTGCAACTATATAATACTAAAGAAATAATTTTAAGCATTCATTAAACGGAATTACAATTTGTAATAAGTTTTTATTTAAAAAAATAAAGTAATAATTGTTGTTTTGTATGAATATTTTTATTATGTCCAGGCAGAGCCCAGGCCCGGCCCGGCCCGCTCACACTAGGCCCAGGCCCGGCCCAAGCCCGATGTGTTTAAATTGTTTTCAGCCCAGGCCCGGCCCGGGCCCGCAGTATGTAGGCCCAGGCCCGGCCCGGCCCGCGAGATTATGTAGAGGCCCGGCCCGGCCCGGCCCGCGGGCTGCGGGCCGGGCCGGGCTTGGACCAAAAGCCCGGCCCGCGCAGGGCACTAGTGGCCATGGAGTCATCTATCCACATGTAGACCTCGCATCACATACACATGTATATTGAACATATTGCTGAACATTTAAATCGACGACGTATAACTCATACGATATATTCGAATGTGCGTTGAAGCCAGGTAACTTGGATCAACAGTGCCATTCGAGGAGTTGAGCATTGGGGTCGACATCTTGATGTCTTCACCAAACTGTTGCCAGAGGTTTTGAAATCGTACAACAAACAGACACAAGGAGGTGACAGCCGGAACGTCGACCAGAAGAATGGCGAGGACGTCAGTATGGGAGGACATCACTAGAACGTTTCCGGAGGCAATCAGGGTGTGGGGTGAGGGTGTCGGTCTCCTCGAGTCGACCTTCAAGGTAATTCGGTACTTCTGTTTGCAGCAGTTCACCTTTGTTGGTCTTCGTCGCATTTACCACCATGTGATGTATATGCTGTCCTATGATTGGTCAGTACTGCGTCTAATTCCATTCCTCCACGAGGAAACGGGTAAACTCTTTCCCGAATGCACTGTTTTTAGCCTTGGCGTCATTCCATTAAATGAATGCCCTATTTGCTCACCCTTTGGGGTTGTTGGCAGGGGAAGGCCCCGCCTAAAATTGCTGGCATTGGCCATTCCATACTCAGGGAACACCGCAGGAACAGTTTACCCCTTTTTATCCTTCGCATCATTCCATTAAATAAGTTCCCATTTTCTCACCCTTAGGGGTTTGCTGGCAGGGGGAAGGCACCACCTAAAATTGCAAGGCATTTTATGGGATTTCGGCTGGGGGGGGTCCATTCAGTCAAACTCCAAGGAAATATTTGACGCAATTTTTTCTTTCGCGCCAGTCCATTAATTCGGCGTCATTCTATTAAATTAATAATTTTTTTCTCACCTTTTGGGGTTTGCTGGCAGGGGAATCCCCACACCAAGGGTACACTTGACATAGTTTTTAGCCTTGGCACCATTCCCATAAATGAATGTACTTTTTTTATCCCCTTTGACTGGTGGTCTCAGGGGCATCCCCCAGCCTAGACCCGGCAGCAACGCATTTTTGGGATGTCAGGGGGTGGTCCCTTTAGTCATGGGGTCAAACCTTTCGGCGTCGTTTACATAAATAAAAGCTCTGGGCTCCCAATCTATTATATCTGCTCTTCGAAACCTCGCATGATATTTCTAACAGCGAATCATGATCATTTCTGGATTACCGGGTAAGATACGGGGAATATATCCTGCAAATAACATATTATCGAATCAATATTTTTCAAGTGTATTCCCCATCGAAGCCTTGAACAACATATCGGTTTTATTTCGGAAAAAAGGCAGACACTAATTTACTGACCCCCGTCCCATGGTATACTGTCGAAAAACAAACGCCCCTTTCGATCATACAAGTTGCCACAACAACCATGTCGGCTTACGAAAAACACTCGGCTATTTTAGTTATCAAGGGATCTCCAAATAAGTTTCGTATGTTTGTCCACAATTACATATTTTAGGACGTTTAAAAAAAACTTGGATAATCAAACTCAAACCACGATGCGGATTTTCATGTTATAATGTAGGATTACCGCGCGCAATGCGGGAGGTTTACAATGTGTGGCTTTATGTTCTTACCGAAGTTTTTGTTTGTTTGCGTTGCCCGAGTCACACTATCCAACTTAAGTTACTAAATGTTGTTTTATTACATTACACGGCGCTGTCATGTACTCAACGGTCGCTCTAAGACAGGTGTCATGCCGTCTGCGGCGGACTTGAGACGGCATCTCAGCTGGAGCTCAGTCAGACTGAAAGTAAAGGTGTGACTTTGTGTCATAACCATTGTCGTGTCAAGAGAGTGAACAGGATCGTCTGGGAAATAGTATTTGACAAAGTAAGTATCGGTCTTTTTTACCAAGAAACGTTAACTGTGAATGAACAAGACCTTGGAAGGAGAAACGGACGGAGGGTTGGTAGAGAGAGGGAGGGAGGGAGGGAGGGAGGGAGGGAGGGAGGGAGGGAGGGAGGGAGGGAGGGAGGGAGGGAGGGAGGGAGGGAGGGCGGAGGGAGGGAGATGGCATGGAGACAGGTGGTGAGAAAGAGTGAACGTGAAAACTGAATAATCTTACTAAACTGGATAAATAAGAGATCGCAAACATAGCAATGGTTTCATTCACAGACAGAGGCGAACAATGGCGCCACCTAGCAACCTACTATCTATTGGCGTTTCAATCAGCCGAAATGTCTCATTTTCCAAAGACGCTTTGAAAGAAAAAGTAACTGAGTAAGTGCGAATGCGGTACTAACTTTGTAGCGTTAACCACAACCGCAAGTGGAGTAATTGCATCTTTCCCAGTTTCTACATATGTAATATCCGCATCCGGATGAATGACACCTGAAGGAACACATGCGACATAAACGTTTGATGACATCCGGATGAATGACACCTGAAAGAACACATGCGACATAAACGTTTGATGACATCCGGATGACAGACATCTGAAAGAACACATGCGACATAAACGTTTGCAAATTCGCTGTTTTAAATAAACATATCATTAATCAAGAAGAATAAATAACAGCGAAATATAAAAAAGTATCTATAAATAGCACTGCCATGGTACGCTGCGTTCAACTCGTAGCATCTCCCATTAGTTATGATAAATGAAGGTATCTGTTTTTGACGTTTTTCATAATAGTCTTACTAAGACAAAGTGTCAAACGAGTAGTTTATCTACATACTACCTTCATAGTAATTGTAAGCAGATTATTCTCTCTACATATAACATACTATTAAGAAAACTGTTCAGACCACAATTAAATTACTTGGACAAAACGAAGAGAAAGTATTTGAGGGATAGAAATGTGTGGATGCGATATTATATGCAGGCAGTTGATATTTCCATAATTTATCCGAAATAGTTGCAATTTGACAATCAATATGATCGTGCGACAACATAAGAGGTTCCGATAGTTATTGCTGAGGATGAAACGTTTCACATATAATCGTCTACGTGACTGATGCTTATCAGTTCACATTTTTACGTCACCTACGTTCTGGTGTCTGTTTTTTATCTACTACATGCCTCGCTCACGAGCACCACCTAAACAACGACGATGTGATATAATAGGCACTCGCAGTGCCCGTTGCTGAAAATGTATGCATTTAATATATGCAATATAAGCTTATAAACACGTGTGGTGAACACAGGTTATACTGCGATCCTCGCAAATGCTTTGCTTAGGCATTCCATAATGTAACATATCTTCCCTAACAAACCGGTAAATCAACAGGTATTGAAACGCATCTAATTTAAAACATAATGACATATTGCATTTACGGGGTCAACACCCACAGTCCACGCACACTCGCCATTCCACCTGTACAGGTGTCACCTGCGAAACAAGACGAACAATATATATGTGTGTGTGTGTGTGTGTGTGTGTGTGTGTGTGTGTTTGTGTGTGTGTGCGTGCGTGCGTGCGTGCGTGCGTGCGTGCGTGCGTGTGTGCGTTTGCGTGTGCGTGTGCGTGTGCGCGCGTGTACACAGTTTTGCAATCCTTTTTCGAGCCGTCGTTTTATAGAAGCATATATTGACCAGCGTGTGAAACTATTAGCTGTCTTGGAAAAAATTAATTACACAAATTGAAAGTAATATTTAATTAGGGGGCACCCGTAAAGTACGCCACGTCCACAATGCGGCGGTGTCTTGGTGATCGTTACGTAACGTTTAACAATATACGTTTTGGCTCGTCTAGCCGTCGATGTCAGACTGACAGCAATAATTATTATGCCAGTTTTTGGGGATATTTCAACTAAATTCCAACGGCTTCACTGCGAGCATGATTACACCTGACATACGTACATAAAGATGGACTCCTGATGTTGTCTTATTATCGTTAGCTACGCAGGCCTATATTCTACCTGTGCACTACGAACCATTGCATACATGCAGTGAATATAAACATGCATAACAGGCAGGGGACTTTCTGTGTACGTGCCAGCGTTACGAAGCATCACAATGGGAGGGAAGGTCTCAAAAACATCACATCGAGCCTGACGTACTTCACTTTAGTCTCTTTTCCACCAAATAAATTGTTCTACTGAATTTAACTTTCACTTTATATGCCATGCCGGATCTTATTAGGCAGCCACATGAAACATCTGATGACAGGTGACAGAGCAGTGGAGCTAAATGTCTCCTATGTGCAGGATCCACTCATGCGTGACGACTCGGCCGACAGAGCTGTGGGGCTAAATGTACGCGTAGGCGTGTCTATTCTTGTCAACTGACTGCACAATCACGTGTCAAATGTGGTGACTGTGATAAGTCTATGACAGGTGTGTGTGATTTAGGCCCAACGAAGGGTTGGACTGAGGCGGACGTGTTTCGGGCGACCTTCTCATTTACACCGAAAACTCTTGACGCGTTTTATTGAGTAGACTCGTGATTTATTTTTGTACAAACATCGAATCGTGATCATTTGTAATTCACCTGGATGATAACATCGATGATGGTGATGGTGATGATGATGATGGTGACGATGACCATGATGATGATGATTTTGCTGATGAATCTAACTATGATGGTGATGATTATGCTTATCAATATAATTATGATGATGATGATGATTATACTGATGATTATAACTACGATGATGATGATTATGCTGATGAATATAACTATGACGATGATGATAACGACAACAGTGGCAACTGTGAGTGTGGCGGAAACTATGGCTGTGAGAGTGACTGTGGCGGTGACGGTGATTGTGATTGTGATTGTGACAGTGATTGTGACGGTGACTGTGACGGTGACGGAGACGGTGATTGTGACGATGACAGTGACGGTGACTGTGACGGTAACGGTAACGGAGACAGTGACGTTGACTGTGGCGCTAATAATGGCAACATGAACACACAAGGATTCCTTTTCGTTTCCATCTCCGGTGTCTCTTCTGTGTATCGGATCGAAATGTCTGATTTGTAAGAAAGAAATAGTTTGGTTGCAACAGGCCAAATACTGGTACTGCCTTCAATCGCAACTCGAAAAACGTGTCCCTTGGGGGGGTTTTCTATGGTCAAATAGTTAGTCATATCTCATACATTGTCGTTGTCTGCACAGTACCAGTACACTCAGTGATGGAGTAGGGCTTGTCGTGAACATGGTAAACAATATTTGTCGTGCTATCAAAGCGGGACAGGAAAAGAATCCAGTTAGAGTTAGAGTAAAAACTGACTATATTAGAATTGTTTAAATCCCAATTTTGTTTTGCTTTCCCAGATATTTATGACCAAGGCGTAACTTTTAAATGGCCTAGATACTGGTCTAAACGTCTTACAGCTACTGTCACACGTTTGATTAACAAAGAGATCACAGCGTGTTGAAACGACCCATAATTCCACACATGTATTTCTCAGTTATAGCACATCACAGTCTTCGTTGTAAATAAAGTATTTTTTGTGTAAGAACAACTTTCCAGGTGACAACATACAAAGTTTATGTAAACAATATTACACAGTAATACAAAATATTCAATTTCACAACCGGTAACATATCACATGCGTAATAAATAAACATGCAATTAAATTAGTATGTAGGAATATCACCAGTAAATCTTGATTAATGCCAACAATGATTGGAAATACAACACACAACATGTATGATAGCAAAATCTGGTAAATAAAATAATCTGTCAATTAATGCGTAGTAAATAAACATGTAAATAAATTAACATATATGAATATCACAAGTAAATCTTGCTTAATGGCTTCTTAAATATATGTTTTGATATAGTAAATATGAATAATACAGATGTTAAAAAGTAACACTGATAAATATATTCTATACAACCATTCTATAATGACAACATCGGTAAATATTAAAAAAAGAGAAAAGGTTTCTGAACTGCCACATTGTTGCAAACGGTCAACGCTCTATAGAATCAGTTATACATACATTATGTCACGTATAAAATAAGTTTCAAAGTCAGAATAATAAACCGTGTAAAAAACACGTTTCATAGCAGCTCAATATAGCGCAAAAAATTATAAAGTCATCTAATCGTAGGCGTACATTATTAAACTTGTGTTGCGGGTCGCGCGTTTATGCGATTGTGTCAGCGAACATTGCATAAGAATTTTGTTGTTGCGATTCAGTGTTCGAATCGTTCAACAGCCGCTGCGTCAGACAAATCAACATGCGACTCGAATTTTGTTGAGTTGCGGATCAGCGCACATTGCACGACTGATCCGTTTTAAGTAAAATAAACACTCAATTGGCAACGCACGTTAAGCAATGTACGCCTCGCATAAGCCGAGGCAGATTAACGACAAAACTAAAATAATGAGTACAACATAATTAACTAACAACCTAATCAATAAGTTGTACAAGATGTACAAAATATATTTTTGATAAAGTATTTCAATTTCTGAATGTCCGGTGCCAGCCCAGATCACTCCATGAACGCTAATGATTCCTTCAAGAAAAACGAACTATGCAATTCAACGCCGAAATTAACTTGTCTCTACTGATTGACGACAACGAATTCCCTCCAGCGCCATTTTGTTGCAACCTTCTCCGATGTTGCGTCACTTCACGGCATATTTCTCTATATTTGCCCTTTGATCCTGTCCTTAGGCACGACTCGCTTTGTGTCGTACGTTCCGGCCAGCGGCCAGACGGTCAACGACTTGACCAAAGTGCCTGGTCAATTCATACAGGACGGACAAGGTGTCAGAACGCACGTACCGCAAAGTCGGTGTGACGTCAGAAGGTGGGACCGCATTGGTGTGATGGTTGTCGGGTACTGCGATTCCTGATGACGTCATCTGGAACCAAAACATACGCATGATGAATCATAATTAATAAATGTCGACGTAATAATACGATTTAACAAGACTGCCCCGCAAATCAACAATGGCTAGTGGACGTCATTGGCTGTTATCAGATATCAGCCATTTTTGTTTTTAACATAAACACTGTTTATACAACCAGTACATAATTTGTTCCATTCATTTATTGTTACCTGTGAGAATGGATACTTTCTTATGTCAAATATACGCTGTTATTTTACTAATGCTAATTCGTTCCCTCTAATTCGACTATCTTTCTTAAGTTTTGAAAAATTACTTTTATCACCATTTTAACAACTATTTAATATTTAAGCACTGTATTGTCTGGTCTCGTCAAAATAACGTCATGCGATTCACATCAATGAAAAATATATAGCCTATGCTTTCGTAATTTAGTAAACATATCGACACAGTTGAATGTCCTTCGTAAACATATAAGAATGAACCGGGTTCGATAATAAATATACTTTAGTATGCGTTCAAGAGCAGGCCATATTCATGACAATGAGTGAGCAGAGGTTGAGAAAGAGAGCGTGGAAAACAGAAGTGGATGGTAGAAGGAGAAGAGGAAGACCAACATTAAGAAGGAGGGACAGAGTTAGGAGAAATGTCGAAAGGGTAGAGGTGAGCAGTCGAGAGTGGAAAAGAATGGAAGAAGATCACGACGACTCGTAGTTAGAGCGAAACCGATTAAGTGACCCCACCCTGCAAGGGACCTCGATGAAAAAGTAGGGTAGAAATAACCTACCGTGACCTTTAGCAGCCCCGTGAAATATCGCAGTGCTGTTTCCGTGTCTCTCAGGTACGCCATCAGATGGCAGTACCTGTCTACTTCAGGCTGCCTGTGGTCCGAATGCCCACACGTGATTGTTTCATTGCATGGCATTCCCGCTTGTCTGGTCAGACGGCACATGTAGGCAGTCTCGTTAATTGTAATGCTTGTAACCAGATGGCTGTAGTGGTACGACTCCGTCAGCAGCTTCCGCAGGCCCTGAAATCACAATTGAATGTGAAACAACTCGTATGTTTTACCAGTTGTGAGTTACTGGTCTATCGTTTAAAGTAAGGAAACATGTTTTGCATTTCTATGTAGATCCCATATTACTGTAAGAGTGTGAAAAAACAATTACAGCAGAATATAGAAGCAACATTAATGTGTGTTCTGATAGCAATGCTTAGAATATCGTCGATAGAGTCAGAAAAGAAAAGTAATGAAGACATTCTAAGAAGAGCTAACGATAAAATGAAGATCACGTGCGGAGTCAGGAAAAGAAAAACAGAATTTCTATGTCACGTGACGGGAAAGAAAAAACTAGAACATCCAGTGACTACGGGAAATATTTAGGGAACAAGAAGCAGACGGCGGCTAAGAATTAAAATCCCTGATGGTCTAGCTGCCTGGCTATGAAGGAGCACAACGGAACTGTTAAAAGACACACGTGATCGTGGGAAATATAGGATTATGATGACATATGACTGCAACAAGCACGGCACCCGAAGATGGTAATAATGAATCACCAGTCAAAACATAGGCCTACATGTGTAAATACCACTCGCTGCGTGGGATATTGAAAACATATTCAGGAAGAGTTCGATAATTGTCGTCATCTCAGTGCCAGGCTATATTCAAGTAAATCACTAACGCGTTCGTAAAACAAAAATGACACCGGATTTTTCTCGATAAAAACATCCGTCTTCAACACCTTTTTTGCATTACGTGGCTTATTGGCGATATCCTGTATATTCAACGCACATAATTACATAATTCGTCACAATCCATATGCGAAACGTGAATGGGTAATATTATAGCTAGTTTCAATGTTTCTCTGTTAGTACCGTGGTGTATCCCGTTTGGAAAAAGCATTGTGGCGGTATAACTGTGTTATTTTTCACGAACAATGGTATGTTTGTATAGTCGGTGACATATTATTTCACAAAATGTTGGTATCAATAAAGTATACAATATTGCGATTTGTGAACTCCGCATAAGGGAATCGTGGATAACAGAATCAGCATCAAGTAGAATCAACTATTTTGACCGGGACGTAATCATCCCATATTCCCGTTGTATTAAAATGTCCCGCTTTTATGAGTCAGCCGCTTAAAACTGCATTAACAGATCTGGCCTATCGCAAATCCGGTTCGATGATATCCACATATGTAGTTTGTGAACAGTTTAAGTAACATCCGCATTCTATTATTATAATAAAAAATTTGTATTTTGTTCAACTCATCGAAAGAATTTACTTTAGTCGTTAGATCTGATAAGTACAGGCTATTTAAAATGGTTTACACTTTGCGGATCAATGCCGATCACGGACGTGACCTCCTCCTGCAGATTACATGACAGAGTTACGAAATTTCACCAAGTGTATCATTCGTTTTCAGCTTTTCCATTTTCACTTCAATTAATGTTTGACAAAACATTAAGTTTTTTTATTTAATAGTTCGTCTGATGATTTCACACAAAAACATAAAACATTTGCACAAACGACCTCGAATGTTGCGGTAGACACTAATAAGAATTGATATTTCGCAAAATGAACTTGAAATGAGACTAGCAAAACGATCGAATTGAACAGGGACCTTTAATAGAATAAAATTGCTCTGGCCTTAAGTGACTATATTAAGCGGAGTTCACTACATTAACAGCTATTTTCGGTATAACTGTAGTTAGTCATTTGTTAACGAAACTGCAGATAAATATCCTGCTTACGTTGATATTAGTCGACTCAGGTGTCGCTGTCGTTGTGGAGGCCATCGCTGATTGGTCGGTTCGAGGAGAAGATGCGCGTCTCTCCAGGATTTTAGCCGCGAGTCCCTCACATGACGTAATATCCGGTAATCTAGTCACGAATTGACGCAGGAACGGTTGTTTGCACTGCCGGAGAAGACAACGTCATGATGGTATTTTTATGGTGGTGTTGGTGGTGGCGGTGGCGGTGGCGGCGGTTGTGGTAGTTATGGCGGTGACGGTGGTTGTAGTTATGGCGGTGACGGTGGTTGTAGTTATGGCGGTGACGGTGGTGGTGACTGCAGGGATTGACAGTAGGGATCATGCCTCAGTTAGACTTCCTAGTGTGTTACAGACAAATGTATGGCATAGTAAAGTTGGATATAGGAAGTTTTAAAAATTCATATCATCTGATATAAGTGCATTTGAGCAGGGACATTGCCAGGTTTGCTGGTAGAACTCTTTTGACAGTGTAAAAAACTTGATTTTTAGTTTATTTTAATAGGCAGAAGGATTTTTTTTCGCCACAACGCACGAGTGCGTAGTAATTCATGCAGAAATTGGAAAACATTGACACGTTCAGCCATTTCAAAAGAGTTAGTAATATGTGATGTTGAAAAAACTCCACCAGCCTGTCAATGAGATAATGATAAAGGCAGGTTAAACATTTAAGATATTTTGATGGTCCCGTTTTCTTATAATTGTGCAATACGTTTAAATGGTCACCAATAGGAAATGCCACTGTAGGTTGATCCCTGTAATAGTAGTCTGGTGGTACTTGCTTTGCAGCGACGTAAACATAAAGAACAATTCAAACTAATAGGTATACTTACATAATGAACAAAGCTCTCGTTTCCTCTTAACTTCACGACGATGGCCTGTCGGTAAAGAGAATCCACCCAGTAACCTTCATCAACTCTTTCGGTTGTCGTTGTGGCCAGTGGAATACCTCTACACTCGGTCCTCGTCACGTGGCATATAGCCAGAGCGACATCTGTTGGGGAAACAAATAGAATACAATTAAACGTTACTAACGTAATACCCGAAATCACAACATTATGTCCGTTCGTTGTATTGTAAAGTCTTATTAGATAGAACAAATTGATTTGTTACAACACCGAGATAACCTTAGTTTGTTTTAGTGAGCCTTGTTTTGCAAATATATTTTGCCCGTTATATGTTATTTTGAATGTTTCGGGATGGATATGACTACATTGCAAGCGGACGCGAACACAACTTTACGGATGTTATATTACAAAGGCGTCGGAACTGAGGGGGGATATGGCCCCTCCACAATTTTGGATGAGGGGGCTTGTGTATACCCTGTCCCCTCCCCCTTCCATCAATCCCCAATGTTTGCTAGAATTCAGGCACGGATTTCTTTTTTTTGCATGGGACCCTCACCTCCACCCGAGACCATGGCTCGCAGCCACCAACTTCGCCGCCCCACGCCCAAACAGACATTAAACGGCTTCCGACGACTATGATACACCCATCACGTGATCTCGTGAACGCCTGGCCATGGCAAACGTAGTCCACAGCTATCGGAAACTGTGGACAGCTGGTCGCGAATATGCTGAACAGCTAGGTCGATATTCACCAACGGAATGACGCACGATTTACTCAGGTGAAGGGTTTCTGAAGATTGAACTACCTAAAAACTAGACTGCGATAATAAAGTCAGAATGTGGTACGCCACTATTACGAATTGTTATTACCACGACAAACTCTGAACAGGTGGCTCTAAATCCGCACTAAATTGGCATAATACAATGCAATATAACAAGAAAAACTGATATTACGCTGAAATGCCGCGCTACAACAACGCAATATGTAAAGAAAAACTCAACGCCGAGCTCGACAGCACAAAACCAAAGGGATAGTTTGTTTCAAACCGGTTTACAATATCAATTCATTAGGAGCGATCACGCGAGCGACGCTGCATAATAATGGTTGCTCGGTCGTAGATGTCGTTTGTTTTCGAAAAACCACAGCCTAATCGACAACAAATTACCAGCACTAAGTCGTTCTCGCAAAACTCACATATCTTGGCGATCATGATGAGCTTCTTGAGTTTGCACCTTGCCTACCGGACGACTCCGAGTCGCTGGTTTATAAGACATTTCGTCGGCGGATTTCCCCAGGGTACTTTCAGATCCTACAAACCTGAAATGACAAACGTTGGTCGCGGAACGGTTTGAATGGTTTCACTTTTGGAGACGATTCAGTATAATATTTGATTGTCTGCGCGTCACTGACCACATTCGCTGCCGTATATGTCATCGATGACTCCACCGGCGCACGTGGTCAGTTGTTATAGCGGCGCGCGAAAAATGAAAGCAGCGTGGCCGACTCAGCTCGCCTAGCTGAGAATGGTTTGGACGCGGTCCTGCGGTAGCGAATGGCGGGTAGGGCCTTTAGGAAAATTCAACATAGAATTATACATAGCATAGTGGAATTGGGAATGTAAAAAATATAATTCTACAGATCCTATATAGATTTAGTTTACGTCTACTTATTTTCTAATGATTTGTATACAATTTTATAGAATTTAATAGAATTGTACACAATAATATTGTCTTCACAAAAAAATCCAGTAAAATATTCTTTAAAAAAATACTTAAGATTTCTGATAAGGGAGCCTATAGCCCTGATTTCTTTCTTGATTCGAATCCTTATTGTCTCGTTTAAAGGGTTTCTTCTTTTTTTCTTATCTAGCTTTATTGATGAATACGGCGTTTTATAGTAAAAATGTAGTAAAATTTTGTAAAAATCCTATAGAATATTCTATAAATATTCTATACAATTTTTTTTCTTAATTGTACCCAATAATATTGTCTTAAAAAAAAAATCCTATAGAATATTCTAAAATAAAATACTGAAGATTTCTGATAAGAATTCATTTGAATCATTATTGTCTCGTTTAACGGGTTTCTTCTTTATTCTTATCTAGCTTTATTAATGAATACGGCGTTATGGGCTGCGTGGTTTCTATGGAGTGTGTTGAGCCGGCGATATGTACCTTTACGATTGCCTGTCTGGGCGTTCGTTCGTGAAATTTGGTTTATTAAAAAAGTTAACGCTTCCGTTCAAAATAATATTAAATGAGGGCACTTTCCTTCTGGTGCAGCTGTGCGCAGTGAAATCTGCGTTTTCGCGTGAACTAATAATTCGCATAACAACATTTTTTTCCCCCTCCAGCACTTCCCCGCACCCCTCCCCGCTCCCGCACCCCTCCCCGCCCCCGCCCCTATTTGGCCTTATCCTTAGCGACATCCTATCTAGACACACCACGGTGCATTAGCGTCCAGTGCCTCCCCCAAATTCCCGTCTGCTAACGGGAATATGCTGCTAACGGGACTATACGTATTTATGTAATACGTAATAAACTGTTATCGCGTGCTTCAATGTGTGGATTTTACATCTGGTCATACTAGACGTAAATGGGAATGTAATGCGATTTCCATTTGTTAACAGGACTGTTTTATGGGACACGGCGACACTGAATAGGTAGGTATACTTTAGTATCATTAGTATTTATGACATATTGGCTGCTTAAGCATAATATCCATGCAAATTCTTGCTATCTAAATGTTACCCCTTTTACTATTTAAAACAAAACCACGAATAGGTGATGAATTAAAATATGCGAAATATGACGTGTTTTTTTCAACAGATGACGTATGGTCTGTAATTGTTTTCCCCCAAATATATTACAGTAGTAAAGATTAAAACTGGAAGTACATTTCTGAGAATTTATGCATTTTAACAATATGCTGGTTTCGTAGTAATTAACCAAAGAAAATCGTTGTACCTTCCCCTTAACTGGTCAGGCGACGCATTGGTAATTCGGCCGTGTCTAGACATAGAGATGTGTATAACAATGAGTAACATTGTGCGGTGCTGTCATAAAAGGCTGATGTGGGAAAATCTCGGCCGGGCAAATTGTCGTCATCGCAGACGTGTTTAGGATTTTCCTAAAATTCGGGACTGGCCCAATGTTTTTGGCGAAGAACATCGTTTTTATATAGCCCTGTCAAGTGTTTTCGGACCATTCATAAACCAGTACTGTTGAATTAACTTTTGTACTGCCTGTCCACGTGTCTGTATGTAATATTATTAAAAACCTTTGCGTAATTGATTTAGCCCATCATGAATCAGGTTCGTTAAAGGTTCTTAATCAATTCGACTTTTTTGTTAGTCTCATTTCAAATTAAGTTTGCGAAAAACCAAACCTAATAGTGTCCCCTACAGCATGCTAGCTCGTTTGCGCAGCTTTACGTGTAGTTTTTGTGAAATCATCAGACAAACTATGAAATTAGTTAATGCTTGTTGAAGCATTTACTGAAGTGAAAATCGAAATGCTGAAAAGTCACGATTTTGCTCCTTGGTGAAATTTCGTAACTCTGTAATGTGATCAGCGAGAGGATGGAAGTCACGCCAATGATCAGCATTGACCCACACAGTATTTACCATTTTCGATATCCACTATTTTGAATTTTACCAGATCTAACGACAAAAGTCAATTCTTTCGATGATTTGGACAAAAATAGGCATTTTTTATATTAAATCGACTGCGGATGTTACATAAACTATTCACACAATACATATTTGGACACCAATGAATAAGATTTGCTGTATGCTAAATCAGTTAAGCAAGCAGTTTTAATATATATATATATATATATATATATTTATATATATATATATATATATATATATATATATATATATATATATATATATATATATATATATATATATATATATATATATATATATATATATATATATATATATATATATATATATATATATATATATATATATATATATATATATATATATATATATGTATATGTATATATATATATATATATATATATATATATATATATATATATATATATATATATATGTATATATATATATATATATATGATGAATATACATCTTAAATCTATCATACATACATACATACATACATACATCCTCTTCAGCTCTTCTAGGCTAGTAGCCTTTTAGCTGATCTTGACAATTGTTTGTGCGCATGGGTGGGAAGTTGTCATTTTGTTCAAAACTCTAAGCGCACCAGAATCTGTTTAGTCTTGATTTGAAAGTATTTAATGAGGTCGCTGAAACTACATACTCTGTGAGGGTGTTCCACCGGTTTACTACGCTGTGCCTGAAGTAATGCCTTCGTTGTCTTGCAGTCACGCGTTCCTTCTTGAGTTTCAGGCTGTGTCCCATGGTTACCGTATTGTTGTCCAGCTCTAGTGGCATTCTATCAACTTTATATATTCCATGGTTATATTTGTATGTTTCAATCATGTCTCCTCTTGTTCTTCTACAGTAGAGGCTTGGGAGCTTAAGCGCCCTGAGCCTGTCGCCACATTCGAGGTTCTTCAGTTCTGGGTCTAGCTAGCTAGCGTTGAATGTTCTCAATAATCTGTAGGTCTCTCTTGAGTGTTGGGGCCCAAGCTACATTGCCATATTCTAGAATAGGTATTACCAGGCTCGTGTATAGTTGGTCCATCCGGGTATGTAAATGATCTTCTTATAAGGCCTAGCATTTTGTTGGCTTTGTTTGCTACCTTCTCCACTTGTTGATCAAACTTTAAATCACGGTCTATCGTAAATGAATTAAATATATAATTTTAGAAACCTACTTAAAAAGTTGTCGTCAATTAGAATAATGTGGAAAGTCATTTACAGTTTAAGAATGTTATTGTTTTTATAATAAAATAGGATTTTCTGATGCGAAGACATATGTCCTTTGCATTTTATTGACATTAAGACACACCCATTTGACAATTTGGCTCAGTTCACATTAAAACAATGAATGCAATAATTTATATGATTTCACAGAGGATGGAAGTTGATGCACCTTACTTGAAATACAAAATACATGGAAAAACTACTAATGTATGTGTGTCTAAAATGCATTTTACTGCAGAAATATGAGAGCTGTGTATAATCTGTGTCACTATCGTCTGCACGCGTTTTGCATATTTTGAGCATGCACTAGTTGATACCACGTCATGTATTTATAGGTGCGAATCAAATCAAACAAACCAGTGCCACTGGTGCCCCGGTACCAATGCCGCCCCGGTGCCCACGATGCCCACTGTGCCCATGGCGCCCCGGTGCCCATGATGCCCATGGTTTACCAGTGCCCATAGTGCCCCGGTGTCCATGGTGCCCCATGGCCAATGGTGCCCCGGTACCCATGGTGCCCCATGGCCTATGGTGCCCCGGTACCCATTGTGCCCCATGGCCTATGGTGCCCCGGTACCCATGGTGCCCCATGGCCTATGGTGCCCCGGTACCCATGGTGCCCCATGGCCCATGTTGCCCCGGTACCCACGGTGTCCCGGTCACCTTACTAAAAACACGCGATACCTTACACATGTCAAAGCTGAAAGACAAAGCTGAAGTCCAATGCAATAACAATGATCTTTGAGCAAAAAATATACATTCGAAGAACGTATATTTTCAAGTTTGTTTTTATCCAAATGTGCTGGTTAGAGAATTTCAGGCCATATGTGAACAATAATATAGGTTTGATAGTACGCATTCTTGTCCCAAAATAAAATAGACTCTCATAATTCAGCAGGCAGGTGATAAAACACCACCCACATTGTAATATACCTGCAAACACGAACATGTACTCGACCATATCCTTACTTTCATTTCTAGTATTCTCCCGACATATTTTGATTTGAAATCCTTAGATACCGAGCCTACAGTGGAAGAGGTACAATTACATCTAGAACTGTCCCGTGTCCTTCTGACCTCATTCAGAGAACTATTAGTAATTGTAATATCCCGTCTAACGACAACCTACATTCGCGTTGACATTCGGTGCCATTAATGCACTGAACCGTGGCGGTTTCGATGCTTCAGATACCATGAAAGACAACGGCCGTGATACAGTCGTGGTTCTTTGAAAGTAGAAAATAAAGTCACAGGACAAAAATCATGGACAAGAGTCACAGGATAAAAATCATGGAAAAAATCACAGGAAAAAGGTCACAACAAGCAAGATATAGTTATTTGTACATTTATGACATCATCAGAAATTAAATACAGAACAAACTATACATTGACACATGATTATAGATCACAGAGAAGTGTTTGGCAACCTTTACTGTTTAGCTAGTTTCACTTGGAAAGCCACTTTCAAAGTTAACTGGGTTTTTGGATGCTAAATTATCGTAAGCCATAGTGTATCCAATGCAATTATTTACAAACAAATGCACAACATTAAGCACCAGTAACCTGAAAAACAAGCAACTGTTTATTTGACCACAAACTAAACCAAAAAATATCCTGTTACAGATATAAACACAACAAATATTGTCTGTTTTAACATTCGTATCCAGATATATATAATTTGACATTCATCTGTTTATGAATATCGACCTTTCCGTTCTGCTCGCAATGTACACGTGACATACCACTCGAAACATTCAAGACGGTCAAGATGTTGGACGGTCAAGATGTTATATATATAGATAATATAATATAATATAATATAATATAATATAATATAATATAATATAATATAATATAATATAATATAATATAATATAATATAATATAATATAATATAATATAATATATAAACACAACATAACACTACATAACATAACATAATATATGTTTTTTTTAATATTGGATTATAAGCATAATTATGTGTATTTCTATTGATGTATTATTTTTATTGTGACGAACTTTGATCTGTATATATATATATATATATATATATATATATATATATATATATATATATATATATATATATATATATATATATATATATATATATATATATATATATTTATCTATGAAAGAACCGTGTATTATTACTTATTATTAACACAAGTTATAGCGCTTCATATAGATTGTCAACACAGATTTTTATTATCGTAAAACAAGATAATCACATCTCATACAGACCGCGTGTTGGGTTAGTTCCAATAAGTTAAATAGTTAGGATTATAGAGATTCTCCTGCTAGAAATACGGATCTAAGGACAAAATTAAAATTTCAAGGGTAATAATATGCGTTGAGTAACCACCTTTATATACAATGTAAACATGTACAATGCATATGTTACAACATAAATATAATTATTTTATTATGTACACTGTATACAGCTGTGGTAGTCTGCACACTTATAGTACATAGAACACAGGAGTTATTTTTGTGGTGTGACTTAATACTCAAAGGGTGAGGACCTGTGGGATATCTAGTATCTCACAAAGGGGGCGACCGGGGCATTATTCCCTTTTAAATATTCTCCCGACATACACGAATATGGAATCCAAGTGCAAGTATAAACTCAAATTAGAGCAGTCAGCAGGATGTCTATTTGGGATTGTCTCATGCCCTTCTGACCTCATTCAGAGAACTATTAGTAATTGTACCGTCCCGGCTTACAATCATCTACATTCACGTTGACTTCGAGTGGCCTTTCATGCACTGAACCGTGGCGGTTTCGAGACTTTCACTCTACGTTTCTACAGTTCACTCAGCCGTTTAAATGAGTACCTGACTATAAACAGTGGTGGATATGTGAACGAACAATCTTCAATTGCAGCGTGGCTGAATGCTTCCCATATACGTCGAGTTGGTGTTGGAATGAACAGATCTGCCTGGGCTGAAGTGTGAAGTTCTTTGCTATGTAATAACGTACGCTTTCCTTTGTAGCGCCTTTGACGTGGGCGAGCACTGTATCAAAGGCACAATTTGCCTTCCGGAATTCTCCCGCGCACGAATACTGTGCGCTTCGCCTTGCACGCAAGAATTGTGTCACAAACGACAAGGAACTAGATTGCGGTTACACTGTGGGGGAAGCGTCAGCAAAAAGAGGAACCGATTAGAGGGGAAATTGATTGTGGGGAAGCGCCCGTAAACCTTTGCTCATTTAGGTGGGCGCGGTGGGATATTTCTGTAGTCCGCAAGCATTCGATAGTCAGGGAACGTTTCGACCTTTGAAAAAAACGGCTTGGTTTCCGAGTGAAAGAGAATGAATCTGGAATCAGGGCGAGCCTTTGCGAACACAACAAAGAAACGGGTAGCAAAAACCACATTTTATGAAACTTATGTAAAAACGAGACTG